>CM055111.1:13415476-13677976 GCA_029204225.1 Diphasiastrum complanatum | reverse complement strand
TGCTGCCCACCCATCCTCCGCTCCACCTCCCTCCGCTCCGTCTGATGCCCACCAACACCATCCTCTTCCACTGTCCACCAGCTGCCCTCCTCAGCTCCACCCGCTACCCTGCCCTCCCCTTCTTTTGCTCCACTTGTTGCCCACTCGCCCTCCTCTGATCTACCTAATGCCCTGCCCTACCCATCTGTTGCTCCGCCCTCCTCCTCCGCCCCACCTGCTGCCCTGTCCTGCCCACCTGCTGCCCCTTCTCTCCACTCCCCCTCCACATGCCATCCTGCTACTGAGCAACAGGTCCCTCTTGCTGCGCAACAGACACCTGCCCCCACTGGTACGCAACAACAATCCCATTCAAACCCTCCCTCATCTCTACCAACGCTGCTCCAGACACCCCCTTCCTGTCTCATGCCGACTACACCTCCAAATCCTTCGAGAATTTCCTAGCCTACCAACTGAAAGAATTGAAGACAGATGTGCAAACTCTGAAACTGGAAATCATCCACCTACGCACAGAGAACCAACAGCTCCGAACAGAAATGGAAAATAAATATGCTTCCCAGCCAGAAGAAGAGACAAAGATGAAGATTCAAGATCTGGAACAACGACTGAACCAACACAAAGAATCGACGAACACATGGGCTTCTATCATCACCAAGAACAAAGCTACCAGTCCACCTTGGACAGCCGATGACGGAAGTAAGTCTCCCCCTTTTTCATCATTCATTTCCGCTACTCTTATGGAAGAGAAACTTCGAGATTCCAAGGCTCTCAATATTAGGGTACGAGGCATCGTGGACACCCAAAATGCCGTTGACGAAGCAAAAAGGTTTTTATGCACTACCCTAGGACACAATGCAGATGGTTTGGATACAGCATGGCGTACTAGGAAAGACGCCACTACCTTGGTCCTCCTCTTCACGTCACATACATATCGTAAGGCAATGGGAACATGAGAGCCCAGAGAGAGGACTACCCACATTTGCAGGTTACAGATGGGATTCAATTTATAGGACAGAGACTCGATCAGCGAGTGGCGGAGGTTCGGGTGGAGTTGCATGTCTTTATCGAGAGTCACTACAACCAGTTATAGAGTTTCTCCGACATGATGCACAGGCACGATACATATGGGCTCATATCATTGGGCGAGCTATCGGTTTGGATAGGGATCTCTTCATTGCTGCCTGCTACTTCCCTCCAGAGTCCTCCTTTGCAGACGGCTCTGGCTCTCCTTATACTGATCTCTCCGCTGACACTGTCAGATTTACAGATCGGGGTTATGTCCTTCTCGCTGGCGACTTTAATGCCAGGACTGCTACCAGACAGGTGGATTTCCACGACACTGATGACATATTACGTACACGAGCTATTTATTGTGAGGACATTGGCATCGCTAGGAGCTCAGAGGATATGATGGGCCCTATCACGAGTTATGGAGAGTACCTTCTACAGATGGGTGAGGCTCACAAGTTGGCCATTTACAATGGCTTGGCTTGCTGGCCACATTCTAGCAGATTCACTTGCCATCCACATAGCGGAGGACACAGTGTTGTCGACTATCTCATGGGGTCACCAGCTTTTATCCCACTTATATATGATTTCCACATTCTTCCCACTACCCTTTCCGATCACTCCTTCCTATCTTTCAGTATGGGGTCCATCCCGACTTCCCAACCACTCATTATTCCACCCATCTCTCGTGCACCCAAATACACCTTTGATCGCTCTCACATCAAGACATACCAGGACGCTGTCAGTTCATCTCTTTGTCATTTTCCCCACCACATGTCGTTGGAGACACAAGCTATCTTCCTTACCACGTCACTACATACCGCTGCAGCATTTTCCTTTCCCTCCAAACCACATCGACGCCCACCCACTCCGTCACACCCTATCTGACCTCCCTGGTTTGACGCCGAGTGTCGTATCCTCCATCTCCAAGTTACCCAAGCTAGATTGCATAATACACACCTTCTTCCTGCAACTCGTCGATCTTTCCATTATGCCCTCCGACGGAAGAAACGGACGTATGAAACTCAAAAAGGGAAAAACTTAGTCGATTCCCTTTGCAGTTCCGCATCTGGTGCCTTCTGGAGAGAATTCATCCCCCGTGCCCCACCTCCTCCCCTCACTGACCTCCATACCTGGACTACATATGCCACTACCTTATATACTGTACCCACGGACACACCCATCTCCATTTCTCCCCGACCGACTACTTTCACTTTCTTCACCCGAGACATGGTCTTGACCGCCATCAAAAAACTGAAAACTTGTCGCACCCGTGACATTGACGACCTTGAATCCGAACTATTAATCCATGCTGCAGATATACTTTCATCGATCCTAGCCACTTTGCTTAATCAAGCAGTTGTCTCCGGCTTCCCTTCCTCCTGGTGCACCAACATCATCCACCCCATTCATAAAACTGGTGACCCCATGGACCCTGGAAACTATCACACCATTATGATTGGACACATCATTGGTAAGTTATATGGCATCATCCTACAGTCAGCAGTCAGTTCTGAGGCAGAGTCTAGGAGATTACATGCATTGGGCCAGGCAGGTTTCAGAGCACACTACTCCACCACAGATCATATCTTCACCCTTCAGGCCATTATTGAGGAGGCTAGACACAGAAGAGAACGGGTCTACTGTTGTTTTGTTGACTTCAAGGAAAGCCTTCGACTCTGTTCCACGATCCCTTCTCATTCAGCGTCTACGTGATCTTGGTTTTTCTACTGACATGATCTTGGCAGTGATGGCACTATATGAGAGAGTCCTTCGATGTTTTCGGAGTGATACCGGCATCTCAGACCACATCTGGAGCACTATTGGCGTGAAACAGGGTTGTTCTCTATCCCCAACCCTGTTTGGACTATGTATTGACGAGCTTGAGAGAGTTATTGAGGGATGCGGTGGCACAGGTTGCAGGCTTGGGAACATCTTGATTGCTATACTTTTATATGCAGATGACGTGGTCCTCCTATCTTCTTCGAGAGAGGGATTACAGCGGCAGCTGGACAGCCTTCATGCCTTATGCAGTAGATGGGGATTGGGGGTTAACATATTGAAAACCAAAGTTATGGTTTTCAACACATCGAGAGCTTTTATGCAGCGCCAGGAACTCATCTTTGATAGGCAACCCTTGGAGGTCGTATCTTCTTACACTTACCTTGGCGTGCTTTTTACAGGTCCTATCTTTGGCATGCGACAGGCGGCCTCCGCCATACTTGGTAAGGGTCATGCCTCCCTTGTCCAGTTAGAGCGCTTCTGTTTCAGACAGTTTATTCGGGATGCCCCGAGTAAATGTCAGCTTTTTGATACTCTCGTTACTCCCACAACCCTATATGCAGCAGAGGTATGGTGTGCAGGTCTTACATCTTCGGATTGGGCCAGTATTTCACGACTGCAGGTTCTCATGCTATCTCGTATGATACGGGCTAAGCCATCTGTCCCACATCAGATTATCCTGACAGAGTTCGCGGTCCCTCCCATTCAACTATCCGCCATCTTCCAGCTTATTCTATATATTCAGCGTATTATGACGTTACCCACAGATGAGCAGAGATACACACAGATGACACTTGCCTCCTCGCGAGACCTTTATGATCAGGGGCATCGACTATCATGGTTCTCTCAGGCCTCCCGGATACTGGATACACTTGGGATTTCTATCACAGACCTTCCATCGGGCACCCATGAGTATATCAGACGCTTTCTCTATAGAGCATACCCGAGCCGGACATGGCAGGGACAGCTCGGGGTCAAACCCGACTATTACAGGACACTTTCTGGAGCTAGACACAGTTGGATTTCCAGTTTTACCACACTATCTCACCTCAGGGCTATCTCATGGGCTCCGATTTATTTTGGGCCAATTCCAAGTGTCCTTACACCAGTTGGCGATTGAGACTGGACGCTTCCAGGGTACCCCACGTGAGGAGCGTTTTTGTCAGTTATGTTCATTATCTTTGGTTGAGAGAGAGGGGCATTTCCTTTTCACATGTCCAGCTTACTATGAGATTAGAGGACGATATCATTGCCTTTTTCGTCAGACACCAGTTACATTACGATCCCTCATCTCATATGAGGACCCTAGATGTGTGGCACTTATGATACGTGAGATGTCCCTCCTGCGTCAGGACCTATGTCAGATAGCTCAACACACCTATCCAGACTCACAGTCTCAGATTACATCCTTCTTCTCTCGCCGGAGATCACGTTCTGATGCAGACATGACTGACAGCGATTGCGACGACATTCCCAGACCTAGGATGCAGAGACGACGCATCACCCAGCCTCAGGCCGTCACGAGAGTTACACGCCCTACCAGACCTCTTACACAGAGACACACTATACATGCTCCTGTTCACAGGCGACGTCAGTGGGCTCCTGCACTTCCTCATGCTACAGCTCTCATTACATCCTTCTACAACGCCAGTACAGACCTGGCATCTTGACATGGACACATTTGACTACCATGCACAGAGATTATCATTTATGTAGTTATCTTAACTTGTACTAGATGTTTCCTTTTTTCTTTATTACAGTTTTTGGAGGCGTTTATACGCTCCACGGTTACCACATACTTGACATGTATTTCCTTAGTCTTATATGCCTTTTGGCATGGAAAAGACATTAATAAAGCTTCTTCTTCTTCTTCTTCTCTCTCTCTCTCTCTCTCTCTCTCTCTCTCTCTCTCTCTCTCTCTCTCTCTCTCTCTCTCTCTCTCTCCACGGTTACCACATACTTGACATGTATTTCCTTAGTCTTATATGCCTTTTGGCATGGAAAAGACATTAATAAAGCTTCTTCTTCTTCTTCTTCTCTCTCTCTCTCTCTCTCTCTCTCTCTCTCTCTCTCTCTCTCTCTCTCTCTCTCTCTCTCTCCACGCTTCCATCTCCATCTCCATCTCCAAGCAGCCATCATCTCCTCACTGTTTCCATCTCCATGCAACTCTCACTTCTTTCTAGCTTTCTATGCGGCTAGATCTACCTTTTATGTGCATGACACTTTCTTGCATCACTTTAGCTACTCTAAGCTTGTTTCTCAAGATTTCATTGATGCTATCCTTTTGCAATAGATCCTCAATAGTTTGAGTTTTGAAAATTTGATTTTTCTCAAAAATTTTATCTCAAAATTTTCAGTCTGTAAAATTTGTACACTCTGTACGGATCCCTACCGTACTGCAAGTACAGCCTGACGATTGCGTAGAGCTCTGTCTTACCTTCGATCTGAATCAATTTTCGGGTCAATCGGACTTCGTATGAAAAAGTTACGCTCATTTTCGTAAAACTGCTTGATTAGGGTTTTGTTGCCTCTCTGATCTCTCTCCTGCAAATCATCTTACGGCTTCGTTTCGCTAGCCTCCAGGTTTTGTCTTACACACAAAGCGTGCTAAGAAGTTTATGTCTATGGGCTCTCGCAAACGTCTTCGTACTTTCGAAATTGCGTCCACCATGCCTACCGATTCTGTCAGCTCTCGACAGTCACAGGTCGCTGCTTCGTCCTCAGCTGGCACACCTACATGCAACAAAACACTCTTGAGAACATCTCCTCGCTGAATGAGCACATTTCTAAGCAATTTGCCGCTTTTCTTTCACAACTCAATGAACTTCGTGCGGAGTTGCTTACTAAGACTGCCACGATTGATGCTCAACAAATTGAAATTGCTTCTCTTCGTGTTGCGCTTAGTGCTTTGCAGAGAGACATCATCCCTAATATCTCCCATGCTATTGAGGATACTAAGGCATCCATGAGTAAGCTTCCCCTACTTGAGCGCCAAATACATGACATTGTTGAGTGCACTGCCCGGATTCTTGTTCTTGAATAGCGGCTTCATGAGACGGTGGAACATGTACAGAAGGTACCTACTCTCAAGCAAGAAGTACATGAGACCAAATCATGGGCTTCTATCTCGAAATCATCTACCACCTCTTCCTCTTCTGTACCACCCTCCTTAGACACCACGGTACAAGGCGTCTTGGCAGAAGAACAACGTTGGGATGACAAAAAGCTCAACTTAAGATTCCGAGGTCTTCCTACTGAGGGCACAACACTGGACCAGGTTTCCTCTTTGTTTACTTCACGCATGGGGCTCTCATATTTACATAGATGATGACCTTACTCACTGCCAATGGTTACAGCGTAAAACCATTATTCAGTAGGCAAGGACAAAACAACAGCGGGTGGTATTCACAAATGGCAACCCTGGCTTTTTCTCCAAGCAATAGGAAGTTGGGGTACTCAGGCACGGGAGCAGCCCGATAGCCCCGGCTAGAGTCACATTCGGGTTTTGGAATTGCGGCTGCCTCTCCACCTCTTCTACAGCGGCTGATCTTGACACGTATCTATGTTCAGCTGATTTTCTACTTTTTGTAGAGACATATGAGTCTTCCACACACCCACTTCCGCACATTTTTGGTTTTCAATGGATTTCTCCTCCACGACCTATGCTACAAGGCAGGATACTTCGGGACTGGTGGAGTTGCATGTTTGTACAAGTTGGTGTATACTCTTATTCGGTTGGTGTCTCAGGATACTTATGGCCGTTACTTGTGGCTTCCGATTATTGCATCCTTCTTGGGGTTGAACCAGGACTTGTTTTTTGCAGTGTGCTACTTTGCTCCCCACACTTCAATGTTTATGGATTTGGGAGGTGATCCTTTTCAGGCCCTTTCTAACGACGTTGCTAGACTCTCTCTACAGGGTTACATATTGCTTGTAGGGGACTTTAACGCAGGCACATCTGCTCGCCAGACTTAGTTCTATGCTGACACTCTCTCTCTTCATCCGTTGCATACCTCTTATGCCCGTTATTCTTAGGACTCATTAGCGACGGTTACGTTTTTTGGGGAACAGCTTATGAGGTTGGCTCAAGCAAACGGTCTCATTATCCCTGACGGTCTTCTTCAGTGGCCATCCTCCTCTGCATATACTTGCCACCCCCCATTTGGTGGCGGTCATAGCATAGTGGACTATTTCATTGCACCTCTTGCTTTATTGCCCTGCCTGGCATTCTTCACCATCTCTACCCCAGTGCTCGTTGATCACTCTCTGCAATACCTCTCCTTCTCCCCTTCTCCCCAGTGCCAAGTCCGCCTTTTCCTCCACTTTCCCTCTTTGTTTGACCCACCCGCTATCGTATACCTCCTCATCAATCCCAAGCCTATGTTGCCCACGTCTCTCATCTTTTGGACCACTTTCCTTCCTCCTTTGATGTCACTACCCAAGCCTCCTCTTTGACACACACCCTGACTACCGCCGCTCATGCCATTGCTCCCCGTCCGCTAATCTTCTCATCGTCGTACCCATAATAAATGGTATGACAACTATTCTTTCTTCCAGAAATATGTTGAGTTCCTCAAATTCTCCAATTTTACACTTTCTTCTTCCGCAGAAAAGCAGCTTCGTTCCCTTCTCCGCAAAAAGAAAGTGGCCTACTTTTCTTTCTGTTCCTCCTACCTCCTTCGCTACCTCCACTCTGCTTCCTCAGCTACTTTTTGGAAGATCTTTCTTCATAAGCACCCATCCCTCTTCAATCCTGGGTCGACTATGCAACCAACCTATATACAACTGCTCACCCTTCCATCTCTCTTTATCTTGCTTGACACAAGTTTGCTCAGGGAAATCTCAAAGAGAGAAGTTGGCTCCACATAATATGGTCTTATTGCATTGATGAGAACTTCAGTCCTGTCTACTTATTTGTTATAGTCATCAGCTTCAGAATGTGCAAGTGATGTTTTTCGTGCAAATCTCCTTCCTGTTGTTGAAGCCTCTCATGAGACTTGCAATATTGAGATGTCACCTAATCCAAAGTTTTGTATTGTTTTGCATGGATTTTATAATTTTAAGTATGGGTGTGGCAAAGTTGACATTGTTGTCGAATCCAATCTTAGTTTCAATATGTAAGTTATCCTAGTGTTGAGGCTAAATGCAAGCCTATTCATGTAGTTGCTTGAATGGCATTGCCTTTAGGCCATTTAGCTTATGTTTAGCATAATTGTTGACCGTGTCAAGATCTTAATTGGGGATCGGTCTATGATATAAGACTTTGTTGGCCATTATCTAATTTTTGCAAGCTATTGTGACGACCTCTTCTTAACTCATATTCTCTCATTCTTGTTTTGTTCTTTATGTTTTCTTGCTCAATAGGACCCAAAGTGGAGAGCATCGACAAGTTGGAGAAAACGTGTCTCCTTGCAATGCATGTGGGGTATCAAATTTGGCACTAAAACGGAAACCAGTGAGCTAACCTCATTCAAGATTGTTTGAGCTTAATTGCTTATTGCTTGTTCAAGGAAAAGGTTTTGATTTGCTTATGCAGGTGTAAATGAAATAGATCTTTCCAAAACACCCTCCCCCTCTCCTTTTTCTTTTTCCTAGAGTTCAAAACATCATGTCTCAATGCAATCTTATTTTGAGTGTATCAAGATTTATTATCCAAGAATTATGCTTTACTGTTCTTCTTATGATTAAGCATTGTAAAGTATGTCTTCCTCTTATATGCTATTGCTACAAATTTGAGACAAAGATTATTTGAATAACATATTAGGATGGAAAAAGGGTAAAAGGTTGTTACAAGATGCATGAATGGTGTTGGCAAAATAGAAGGGTTGTTCAAGATACAATGACGTTTTCAATAAAGTGGAAGACATCTTTTGGCTAGGCGAGTTTAATATGTAACAAGAAATCCATGGATTAAGTTTCTTAACTTCGTTAATTCTAGATACATAAGTTTATCTTATTTTCAAGTTCATCAAACATATTATTAGGAAGACTTCTCATTTATTTCCCTATTATGGGAAGCTGAGCAAATCCATTTTCATGGTCCAAATCATCTTGAAATGTATACGTATGCCCTTATCAAATGAGAGTAGTTGCTTAGATGAATTAACATCAACCTATAGCTGACGCCCAAATCTAGTACAAGTGAAATTTCCAAAATAACTTTCTTCACAAAAGGGTAATGAATGGTCATAGTTCCATAGCTATAGGTTGTGTATTATGGATATATATATTTAAGTAGACCATAGTTGTGCGGTGGTCTATGCCTTACATTTTTAAATGCTATTGAAAAAGATTCATTTCAAATTTGGAATGTTGTTAGAAACACTTATTTATTTATTTATTATTATTGTTTTTTAAACTTTTTCAATATGTCAAGCATTGGGCTTAAAATGAATTGTTTGGGGGGAGAAAATAGCATGGGAAAATTGTGTGTATGTGTCGTATGGCCCTTGGACATTTTTAGTATAATAGGATTTATTGAAACTTGTGCTATAGAAAATGTTGTGTATATATAGCAAATAATCCAATTGACAATGGTTAGGGTTTATGCCCCCATTTGGTAATCTTTTCTATTCCATTATGGTGGCAGCCTCCAATGGGTTGATGTACTGTGTACAAGTCCATGAGCTTTACACTTTGTACCATTTTATTGCACACAAGCCGTAGAATTTGAGGTAAGGACACCAAAGTCATATGTAGTTCCACCATCCATGCAAGCATTCCCATTACAAGAACTGAGCTATTGCCAAGCATGTGACTCACTTCTGGACACAATACCCTATCACAGTGCACTCTTGAATAGAAATCCCTTTGCAACCTCCTTGATCTATTGGGTCATTCCTCAACACAATAATCTGTGAAGTTTTAACTAAGAATATCTATTTCAAGACCTCAGCCTACATCCAACAAAATGGCGTGTGCACACTAACAGAATCTAACATCAACATATGCTATGCCTACGTCACAAGATCACATGCAATGCAAACAAGACATGAGTAGAGAGAAGTATGATCATCTATGATGTAAGATGCCATGCCTGTATAGTCTATTGGGCAACCTAGAAGACGAGATCCATCGGATCTTGATCTTCTGGCATCTAGCATGCAAGAACCTCCAACTAGTAGAGGGAGGGAATCCTCTTGCCATAGTTTTTGCAATCCTACAACATACAACCAAAAATTGGAGCTCACAAGTTGTATCAGCCATATCTTCGTATGTGGTCTTTGCTTTTGGCATGTGAAAATACTCTCTTGACACTCTCAAGCCCATCCTTTCCAATGAGCTATAGCATGCTTTGATTCAATAAGTATTTAGGCTTGCTTTTATTACTAGCACGCCAAATTATTGGTTGATGGCCTCTTCAGATCTAGTCAGTTGCATGGATGGAAGATGGAAAAGGCTTTCCCCTTCCCATTAATGGAGATGCTATGTCGAGGTTGGTAGATGCAATGGACCCAAACCACAGGATGCCTCCCATGTCATATGCATCAAAAGATTATTTGATTCAATGCAACACAAACATTTTGTAGGCCAACCTCTAACATAGCTGCTCATACGTGCTCATAAGCAAACTTGACAAATTGTGTAGCACCCCGATGGGAAGCATCCACACGTTGCAGGAACATAGCACCCACATGTCATGACACAAGGATGGTAATTATTGTCCTAGAGTGTATGACAATCCATCCATCATCCACAATAGTGGAGTCGTAAATGGACCATGTGTGTCTTAAAGAATTGATCTCCCTTGTTATGCATCTAATCTTGTCCTTTTGACAATGATTTTGTGAAGAGACATGTGGTAGGGCTCCAAGGTTCATCGCAAGCCACACTGGCTTCATCATGTCTTTAAAGATAGCAATGTCAACAAATGATTATGCATATACCCACAATAGAAAATTGTTGTGTCCTAGACTGTAGTAGCTTGCTCATGTATTGCCAGTTGTAGCAAAATAGTAGGCAAGCACAATGGTGGTTCTACCTTTAGCTTGCCTCGCTTGTGGTGTCTGGAGTTTGGACCATTGCTCATCATCTAATTTTGTTGTGTGTACTCTCAACATGTTAAGATGGTCTTGCTTATGCATCAAATAAAAATGGCCATCTGTGCATCATCTTGCTTGCATAGTTTTTAGTCAATTCTCCTATTCGAACTAGGTGCTTCAGCTTATCCGTAATTGAAGTGAAAATATCGCCAATAATTGGCTAGGTATCTGACTGTTCCATCATGTTACATGCCCGAACTTTAGCTGGAGCAAATTGGAGTCTAAGAGTGGAAATTGTGGTAGTAACAATAGAGATGACTTGTGTTATCCGATGCCCAAACACTTGCATCACCATTGTACATCCCTACATCCTTGTCTTTTTCCACAAGATCCCGTTGGAAGAGGCCTTCATGTGATGTCCTACCACGGAACACCAAGTGAATGTAAGTGCACAATGTTGTTAGCTCAGAATTGCATTTCAGTTGCAATGTAACATCTCTCAAGGTTTCCCTCAAGCAAAGGATATTGTTGACTGGCTCAACAACTTATTCCATGTAGGAGGAGAGCCCTCATCACTTCAAAGGAGACTGTTTTCGAGGGTTTCTATGTAGCTGCTTTGCCGTATTGTTTTGAGGCTAATTCGGTTTGTGAGCACTCTTTTTTACATTGAATGGCCTCTATGTCTAGACTAGCTATGTCCTAGTTTCCATCACATGCATTGATACACTTGTTGCTAATAGATTTTTCTCTTAAGGCTTCGTGTGTGGTCATCTAGCAATGCAACATATAGAGACCCTAGAAAACTAAAGGAAATTTTTTCAATGCGCTTGAAATGTGAATATTTAAATTTTGAAACTCAGGAGTCACATTGTAGGTTGAAGACTGAACTTTGAAGGGATTGTCGTCTACTTCAATCTTAGATTTTACTATTCAAGAATTAGTACCTATTAGTAGTAAGTTTGTAACTAACTTAACTTGAAACTTTTAGCTTTTACCTACTTTGAAGTTTGAAGGTTGAAGACTAGACTCAATGTTGAGATGCTCACTAATATTTAATGACTTTTGAAAATTGAAAGTGACATGCTCACTAATGATTAATGACTATTGAAACTTGAAGTTTTACATGTTGCATGCATGATGGCAGATACATTTGTCTACATTGTACAAGCCTAAGCTAACTACACTCAACAATATACATAGTGCAGTCTCAAGTCTACTAACTAGTAATTGCTAACAAAATTCAAATTTAGCATAAGTGGAAATTGATGATGAGGTACGAGCATATGGTGTCACATATAATAAAAAGAATATCAAATGTAGAGCCTAGAATGTGGTTTGAAGCAATGTATCCTCGAAACGCATTTTGAACGTTGAAATGCATTTGAAACGACTTAAAAAAAAAGGCACATTTTTGTTTTGCGAATACTGCGCGGTCCTGATGGCTGAGTCCTCACACCTTTTGGGGAGAGAGAGAGAGAGAGAGAGAGAGAGAGAGAGAGAGAGAGAGAGAGAGAGAGAGAGAGAGAGAGAGAGAGAGAGAGAGAGAGAGAGAGAGAGAGAGAGAGCGCTTTATTAACGTCTTTTGGGCACCTGTGGGTGCATAAGACCAAAAAGAAAATATGTACAAGCAACAGTGGGAGCATCATCCATAGGAGGATGTGGCCGTAAAATGCTATAAACTAGCTATGAATGAAAGTAGAACAAAGCAAAAGTGAAATAAGCCCACAACCCGGGCCAGGTATAATAGAAGAACTACAGAAAAAGTACCAATGCCCGCAACCCGGGCCAGGTGGAGACCAAGTACATATTAGCAAAAGTAAGTGTGAATTGTTCGTTGAGTGGAGCGTACAATGGGCCCCGATGGAGGCGAGTGCCGACTACATCTGGGCTTTTTCCACGGTGGCACAACGATATGAATCTCATCATCGTAGTCATCAGCATGTGCTCGAGTCCGAAAGAATCCAGTGAGAAGCAGCTGTTGGGAGTCTAACCCCAGGTGATCTGGTACAGGCAGATGAGACCGACGGAGAGTAAGCATCTCACGAACAAGAAGTCCCAAGCAACGAGCATCAGGATAGGAGACAAAATTGCAAAGTGTATGCGGACCATCGTGAAAGAGACAATAATACCTCCCCCGTATCTCATAATACAACGGACATCTGAGGAGGAAATGAGCTTCATCTTCCACCTCTTGCAACGAGCACAAGCGACATAGACGACACTCCCGGGGGATATCCCCTGCACGACCGGCCTCAATAGCAAGCTGATGAGGGGAAATGCGCAACTGCCCAAGACGATAGCGCAGGCCGTGAGAGATAGACTGGCAATAATGGCAAACCAGAAGGATCCAGAGAGAGGAAGTGTGTCTGGTAATAGCTCAGTCGAATGCGGGAAGGTGGGAGGGAGCTCCAAGTCAGCTGCATATATCGACGGAATAAATAGCCTCGGATATATGAACGCGTACCACGAGGAAGATCCATGATAGAGATGCCCAGATGTCGTAAGAGATCAGACGCCTGCTGGTACCAGGATAGCTTGGCATGGGAATCACCCAGGACACGTGAAGAAGTAACCACAACAACTACGTATCTATCCGGGTGAGTTGCATGAATCTCCTGAATCCGTTGAAGAAAAAGAATAAGGCGGAAAAGGCCCTCAAGGATGATCGGAGGAGTAGCAAACTCAGCACATAAGATATCATGAGGGGTGGTAGTCTTGGCACGTATCATGCGACCCAACATAGTGGCCTGAATGCGGGAAATGCCTGCCCAGTCCCGGAGAGAAAGTCCTGGCAACTAGATCTTCGAGGCATACATCACTGCTGGAACCACCCGTGTGTGAAACAACTGGCATCTAGTAGCGGGATCAAAAATATGATTCATTGTACAACCACGCTCGAACTGGACCAATGCTGAAAAACCGAAGGAAATGTGCGCAAATGCAGCCTGGCGGAAACCAAGAAGGGGCGCAATAAACAAGACTGCCAAGTAAGTATAAGAGGCAACAATGTCAACTTCCTGGCCGTCATAGAAGAATTGATAATTGTGAAGGCTTTGTCGATTGATGTTGAAAATTGTGAAGTCTCTGAATGAGCAGGGAGCGTGGTACATAATCGAAGGCTTTCCTGAAATCTACAAAACAACAGTAAACCCTCTCTTTCCTGTACTTAGCTTCCTCAATCAAGGCTCAAAGTGTAAAAATATGGTCAGTGGTAGAATAATGATATCGGAAACCTGCCTGCCCCAATGCATGTAATCTCCGAGCTTCCGCTTTTGAACTCACTGCAGACTGGAGTATGGTACCATAGAGCTTCGTGAGAACATGTCCGATCATGATGGTGCGGTAATTACCAGGAATCATGGGATCACGATTTTTATGAGTAGGGTGGATGATGTTGGTGTACCAGGATGAGGGGAAGCCAGAGACAACGGCGGAATTGAGGAGAGTGGCTAGTGTGGGAGCAAGGAGGAAGCGTGGGTTAGGAGTTCAGATTCAAGGTCTTCGATATCTCTTGCTTTATGGGACTTCATTCTCTTGATGGCCGTAAGTACCATGTCAGATGTGAAGAAGGTGAACTCAGAGGGGCGTGGGGAGATAGAGATGGGTACGTCAGTGGGTATGGTATATAGTTTGATAGCGTATTCAGTCCATATGCGAAGGTCATCCAGGAGGGGTGGTAGAGAGAGAGAGAGAGAGAGAGAGAGAGAGAGAGAGAGAGAGAGAGAGAGAGAGAGAGAGAGAGAGAGAGAGAGAGAGAGAGAGAGAGAGAGAGAGAGAGAGAGAGAGAGAGAGGAGAGAGAGAGAGAGAGAGAGAGAGAGAGAGAGAGAGAGAGAGAGAGAGAGAGAGAGAGAGAGAGAGAGAGAGAGAGAGAGAGAGAGAGAGAGAGAGAGAGAGAGAGAGAGAGAGAGAGAGAGAGAGAGAGAGAGAGAGAGAGAGAGAGAGAGAGAGAGAGAGAGAGAGAGATTGATTTTATTAATGTCCTTGAATACCCTAAGGTACATAGGACTAAGAAAAGGTACATGTCAAGTGTGCACATAGGAGCTTAAAGCTCAATCATCTATAAAAAATGAATAACTGCAAATACAATGCATAAAGACAGCTGGCCCAGTCAGGATCCAATAGCCTGGAATCATATATCACGATGCCCATCAGCATGAAAGAAATGGTGGATGGTATGCTGTGAGGGTGTGATTAGATGTGCCCTGGACCTCTGTCGCCGGATAGGCCGTCGGTGTCGTCTCTGCTGCCGTGGCGCTCTGGGCTGTGATCTAATAACTGACTGTCTCTCTGGCCGTCAACATGGTCTCTGGTGCCGGTGTACGAAGGAGTCGGGAATCTCGGCCTCTCCATCTGAGTCGCTGCCTATGGGTACCTTGGATCTCTGTCTCATCAATGCTCAGCTGTGTCAGGGAATGTGTACCATCTAGTCTCCTCCTTAGGTCTGACATCTCTCGGATCATAAGTGTGACACATCTAGGGTCCTCATAAGATATCAAGCTAGAAAGTGTAACTGGGTGCTCTCTGAACAAGCAGTAGTACCGCCCCCGTATCTCATAGTAGGCTGGACATCTGAAGAGGAAATGTGACTCGTCCTTAGTCTCATGCATAACACACATACTACAGAGCCGGTCCTCTCGTGGGGTGCCACTGTATCTGCCAGTCTCGATAGCCAACTGATGTGAAGAAACCCGAAACTGACCCATCGCTATCCGCAGACTATGTGATATACTCCTCAGCAAATAACCAGATACTATGGGGCAGCCAGCCGGACCAAGAGATAGAAAGTGTGTACGATAAAATTCACTCTTGGTCCCCAATGGGCCCTGCCAAGTGGTATGAAGATATGATCTGTAAAGGAGGCCTCTGATGTACTGGTGGGTGCCCGCAAGTAGATCACTAATCTGGATACCCAATGTGGAGAGGAGACGACAAGCCTGGGAGTACCATGAGAAAAGGTGTCCCTCTGAGTGTAGGCGCCGGGATGAAGATAAAGCTGCATCTACATAATGTGTACCCCCGTCCTGAAGATCCTCTACCCTCTGTATGAATGTCACAATATGGAATAAGGCCTCAATCTGAATGGGGGGGACCGCGAACTCCGCCAAGATAATCTGGTGTGGTACTGAGGGCTTAGCCCGTATCATCCGTGAGAGCAAACGAATCTGGAGCCGGGAGATATATGCCCAATCAGTAGCTGTCAGACCCGTAGTCCATGTCTCGGAAGCATACATAGCTGACGGCACAACCATAGTGTCAAAGAGCCGACACTTACTAGTCGCATCTCTGATGTGTGAGCGGAAACATAGTCTCTCCAAATCTATCAGTGAGGCATAGCCCTTCCGTACCCGTGAAATAGCTGCGTGTCTCATGCTGAACGTAGGCCCCGAGAATAGTACTCCTAGATATGTATAGGAATCAACAACCTCTAGGGGATGACCATCCCATAGAAGCTCCTGCCGCATCATGAAAGACCTAGAGGTGTTGAACACCATAACCTTAGTTTTGGCCACATTCACCGACAAACCCCACCGTGTGCATAAAGAAAGAAGAGCATCTAAGTGTCGCTGCAAGCCCTCTCTCGTCCGTGAAAGCAAAACCACATCATCAGCATAAAGGAGAATAGCAATAATGAGGTCGCCCAATGTACAACCCTCCCCTCCATCACTCTGTATAACATGCTCTAGCTCGTCAATGTAAAGACCAAAAAGTGTAGGAGAGAGTGGACATCCCTGTTTGACACCAATAGTACTGACCACCTCCGGTGAAATAACTCCTGATAGTTGGACCCTGCCAATAACTCGCCTGTACAATGCTACTACCGCCTGTATAGTATCCTCCTGAAAGCCCTGATCATGAAGTCTCTGTATCAATAAATGCCTAGGCACGGAGTCAAATGCCTTGCGGAAATCCACAAAGCAGCAGTTTACGCGCTCCCTCTTGGCCTTAGCCTCCTCAATGATGGACCTCAAAGTGAAGATATGATCTGATGTAGTATATCCCGGTCTGAAACCCGCCTGTCCAATGGCATGGAGTGATCTAGCATCCATCTCTGTACTGATCTCTGACTGTAGGATAGAACCATATACTTTAGCGAATAGATGACTGATCGTAATGGTGCGGTAGTTGTCAACTTTCATCGGGTCCCCGCCTTTGTGGATAGGGTGAATGAGGTTTGTGGACCATGGAGAGGGAAAATCAGAGGTGACAGCTCGGTTGAATAGGATGGAGAGAAAGGGTGAGAGGATGTCGGGAGCATACTTTAGAAGTTCAGCCTCTAGCTCATCAATGTCTTTGGCTTTATGGGAATGGAGTCGTGTGATGGCCTTTTCTATAAGTTCGTTAGTGAATATGGCAGAAGTATCCGTGAGACAGGAGGTAGGAAGAGGAGGGGTATCTGGGATGGTGTACAATGATGTGGCATATGCGACCCAAGTGCTAAGGTCTGTGATCCGTGGTGGGGGTGACAGTGGAAGGAACCTCTTCCAGAATGAACCTGAGGAAGAACTAAAGAGGAGATCCATCAGTTTCTTACCCTGACCAATCTCGTATGCGATTTTCTTTTTTTTGGTGGTTCTGCGGTAGACACGAGATATGGTTTTGGTCAGATGAGGAAGATGGGAGCAAGCATATATGAGGTTTTGATGTAGCTGGATGCATTCTTGATCATACCAGGGGTTATAGGGTCTATGACATTGCTGGTCTTTGGGCCGTGGGGATGGAAAGGCAATGGAAGCTGCAGTATGGATGGTCTGGACAAGAAAGAGGGACTGCTCCTCTAAAGTATGCTCATATGGGAAATAGGTAAGGAGATCGGAGAGGGCTTCTCTGTATAGTGGTGTGTGATGTGAAGTGTAGCGGTAGGTGGGTTTAGCTGTAGGGGTCGAAGAGAAAATAGGTGTGATGTGGAGATGACCGACAGAGAGTGAGAGATATGAATGATCAGAAAGAGTGGTGCGGTGTACAGAGAAGGATGAAATGAAGTGAAGGAGAAGCGGTGAACCCATGAAATAGTCGACGACGCTATGTCCTCCACTATGTGGGAAGCAAGTGTAGTCACCAGAGCTTGGCAGCTGAAGAAGGCCATTATAAATGGCCAGTCCATGAGCCTCACCCAATTGAAGCATCTGCTCGCCATATGATGTGACTGGACCCGCTGCATCCGCCGATCGCCGTATAAGACCAAGATCATCCCAATCAAGTGCATGTATCCGTTGTGGGTCATCTGCTGCTCTATGAAATTCCGTTTGCCTAGACCCAGTCCTGGCATTGAAGTCCCCCGCGAGAAGAATATATCCTCGATCCTCATATCTGATAATGTCCGATGAAATATCCATGAAAGGTGACTCCTCCTCTGAGGTGAAAGCTGATGTCTCTGGAGGGAAATAACAAATAGCCAAGAATATGTCACGATCTAACTCCATCAACCTGTGGTCCAACCTGATCCAGATATAGCAAGCTTGCTCGTCAGTGTATAGTAGCTCGACCCATGGCTGGAGAGAGTCTCGAAATAAGCAAGCAACACCACCTGAACCGCGACTAGTCAGTGCCCTCGTCTTCCCTCTGCAAGTAGAAAGCCAGCAAAATCCCTCAATGCAAGGAAGTTCTCTCTCAGGACTCTCATGTGTCTCAGTAAGTATAAGGATATCCCCTGTAGTACAAAAATCTCTAAAGTCTCCTGCTGTAGCTGAAGAATGGATACCATTGCAGTTCCATAAACTTAACCGCAATGCTTTTGTGAGGGCCCCCGAACCGCTCCTAAGTCCGGGGGGCCCAAATCCCTATGCCTCAGATTTTTGGCGGTCAATGTATCGGGCCTTACCATCCCGATATATCACCTTTTTTCCCAGTGCTTTGGCTTCGCTGAAAACCGTCCTCCTTTCGGCAACTTGCATAGGTGTGAGATCATCGTCCATGAAGACAAGGGTACCTCTCAGCCTAGCTCGTAGCTTAAGGACAGCTTGCCGCTCCTCTATTCCCGTGAACCGTATGATGAGTGTAGTTGGATTTCTTTTAGTTCTCCACGCTTTTTCCATTCCGTTGTGATGGTGGGAAAGTGTATCCGTGAGGAAACTGGATGCTTCGGTAACTGGAGCCTTAGTATCTTCAATTCCTCGCACCCGCACATTCAGAGATTTATACTTCCGCATTCCTTCTTCGGATACGGTGGCTGAGATGACGCTGTTGAACGTGTGTGTACCTTCTTTAGCGTCTTCTTTGAATAGAGAGGCCCATGTTTTGGTTTCCGCCTTATGTTGCTCAATCCGTTCCTCCAATTCTTGGATCTTTGTGTGCTGGCGGGTTCTTCTTTCCTGCTCAAGGTTTCTTCCAAAGATATGATCCGGGCCATCATAGTTTGCTTCTCGATTGCCATAGCTTGTATTGTGGTTTTCAATTGACCCATTTCCATCCTCAGATAGCTAGAGTCCAGTGTAATCTGTTCCATGCAAGAGAGAAGGTACTGTTCAAATGCTTTCGTAGGAGAGTTGGCTTCTTTAGGGAATGAGAGAGGATAATGGGAGGGGGCAGGAGAAGTGTAAGCAGCAACCAGATATCTGGAAGTGTCCATATCGACTAGCCTATGTAAGAACATGACAATCCCGAACATAGCCTCAACAGTCATAGGTGGAGATGCAAACTCTACTAGTATAATGTCATGAGGAACCGAGGCCTTCACACGGATCATCCGACCAAGCATGAGAATTTGTAATCGAGTGATGTCTCGCCATGTACGCGTACAGAGCCCAGGACACCAATACATAGCCACCGGAGAGACAATATTAGAAAAGAGCCAATAACGTGTAGCAGGATCATGAAGCTAACAATAGATTGCAGGATCGAGTCAAAAAGCTTAGCCATGATATGACTAATCATAACAGTACGGTAATTTTCCACGTTCATTGGATCACCGGCTTTTAGGATGTAACAGGTTAGTGCACCAGGCAGTAGGGAAACCAAACATGACAGCCTGATTGAAGATGTGAGGTGAATTCCTAGCTATCCATCCCCATAAGTCTTCATGTGGTGGTTGGTCGCTAAAGTTCATGGCCTCCTATGAGTGTAAGCCCACCCCATTGAGCACCAAGGTTGCATCCAGATTCGAACAGGTCGATTTGAACCGGCCGGTTCGAACCGCCAGGCCAGGTTTGAATCGGAAAACAATTCGAACCTTTTTTTTTCAATTCTTAAAAAAAAACAGTCAAACATTCACTGATAGTACAGATACTTAAATTTTAATAGCTAAACAATTTCAATCTTCCTCTAAATTTACAGATATCAGAATTCAGGATAATCAGATCTCTAAGCTCTTGTGAGTCGTGACGGTGTGACTTGTGACCTGTCGTATCAACTTTCAAGATTCAATTTTCAAAACAAAATTTACATAAATCAGAATGACATTATGACTCATGAGTCATGACCCAAGTTCAAACAGACTACATAGTACATAGTACATACTAGTTAGCAGTTGCCAGTAACTAGTAACTACAGTTAAAACTTAACCAGGTTACAGAGTCCAGACTACATAGACTGTACATACTACAGTTAAAAGTTAAAAGTTAAAACTTAACTTCAGGAATCAGAAACTTGAAACTTGAAACTAGATTCTAGAATCCATAATATATCATGATTCATGAATCATAACAAAGTAGTAAATACAAATGCCAGGTGCCTCATGAGTCTGGTCACCAATGTAATGCGCGATGTGTTTGATGATAAAATTTAAATCATGATGTGTACATATGTGACATGTCATACTACACTGTACAGTCACCAGTGTAAATACTAAACAGCTCAAGAGTCAATGCTCATCTAGTGACATAAACATCGTAGTGTCATCTATAGACTAGTAACTAGTAACTACAATGATCTAATGTACATACTAGTAACTACAATCATCTGAAGACTGACATCAATGAGCACTGAGCAGGGGCCAGGGCCCAGGCTGCAGTGAGCACTCTAAGCTCTCCTACGCCTGAGTCTCCTCCCACTCGTTGGTGGTGCTGTGGAGCCTGCTGTGGCCTCTCGAGTGGTAGACTCAGCTGCGAAATCCTCATCAGAGGCAGAGGTATGATGCCCCTCATCCTCATCCCTGCCCTCCTTGGACGACTCCTCCTCATACTCCTCCTCCTCTGAGGACTCTGACCCTGACGATGCCTCAGACTCAGACTCAGACTCATCCTCAGGGCTATGAGCACGGGAGCTGCTAGCCTCTCCTGCCCTCCTCCTACGCTTTGCTCGAGTGACAGGCCCTGCACAATGCACACAAAGAAGGACAAACGTGTTATTGCCTGCAAATTAGTAAATTACAATTTACGATAATTAGTAACTTTAAACTTCGAAAACATAATTCAAGACTTGTCACCTTACTACTTAGACAATCCTAATTTCTCACCTGCACTCTGCATGGCCTCCTCATGGAGGAGGAATGCGTACACGTCCTCCTCTGACTGGCCTCTCGGTGGCAACTCTGGAACCTTTGCCACATTGATCAGATCGGGATCTACCTACGCACATGTCACAATGCACATTGAAATCAACGCAAAATTTGGAGGGCCGAGTCCCGACAAAAGTTAAAATTTAGCTACAGTCTAGTATCTACTATCATTTATGTAATATGATCTATTTAGTATCTGCTTAGTACTAACTGGGTCCTGGGATGATGGATCACATGTTAGAATTTAGTAACTATAAGTTATGACTTACAAGTTACCTGGATAGGCTCTGCGGTGGTCTGGAGTCTACCCAAAAGTCTCAGGTTGCCGTGTACGTACACCAACCTCTCCAATTGCGTTGATGATAGTCGATTCCTCTTCTTCGTGTGAATCATGGAATGGACACTCCAGTTCCTCTCACAAGCGACTACAGTGCAGTCTTGTTAGAGAATCCTGATTGCAGGGCGACGCAATTTGGGGACATCAACCCCAAACTTCTACCACCATGACACGGGACGTAGCTGGCTTGAATTACAGTTCAAGGGGCAGTTAGTACTTACTACTAGCAAGTTGCAACCAAGTTCCAAGTTCCAACAAGTTACAATATGATTGACTAACTGTGCAGTAAAATGTGAAGTAACAAGTTTAAACTGTAATGGACCATGCCACGTGAACAAGTTTATTACCCTCTCTCAAAAGCGCCGGGCTAGTGGCAAACTCCAAGGTCTCCTGCCCGAAAATCTGAAGCTCATCCAGCAGGTTATCCTGCTCGCGTACATCAGGATAAACTCGGGAGATATAGGCATTCCAGCCATCCCTGAGCTCCCTATCTGTGAACTGCTCCTCATTCCCCCAAAGTGGATGGAGTATGTGGGCCATGGCATGCAGGGGCCTATGAAACCACTCCCACCTGCTCAACCAAAGGAGCCGGACCTCCGTAAGCCTACAAGAATTAAGATTCAAGAGTCAAGACACAGTAATAATTATACAATATAGTACAATGTACATGATAGATCAATCATCATAGTACATACTGCATACTACTGTCTACATACTACATTTGAAATTTGAATCTTGATTCGTGATATACATAATACCTCTCTGGGCTAATGGTCAAAGCCTCAACTGTTCGCCCAGCCTGTCCATGAACTCATACAAGAGGCCCAATGTGCAGCCCTCTCGATCTGTAAGGTGCAGGACAGTGTAGATGGGCTGTAGGCCCACTACAATGGATCGAGCCTCATCCCAAAATGGTGAATGCATAATGGTCCGCTCGAATCTCTTACTCTTGGGCTCCTGTGACGGCCCCCACTGCGCCCAATCATCAGCAACAACCATCTGCCTCAAGCCCTGATGAACTTTCATCAGTCGTTCCAGGACCAGGAACATAAATGCAAACCTGCATAGGGCACATTGCACAAGTGAAAAATTCTAAGTTCTAACTTCTGACAAGAGTCAAGAGTCAAGACAATACATGGCACATGCAATGTGCATCATTTCATGAAATATTTACCACTAATAACTAAACAGTAAATAGTAAATACTTACCAAGTTCCAAAAGTCTACAGAAGCGCATTCAAGAATCAAATTTGAGTTGCAACTTGCATACCTGGTGGGGGCAGGTCTGAAGACATCCAAGGTGGACTGTCTCTTGAACATGGCTAGGACCCTAGGCTTCTTGGTGACAAATCTCACCAAGAACCGTGCAGTATGCACCACGTCTGCAATCCATGGAATCTTGGCCACATCCTCGACCAACAAGTCCAGGCAGTGTGCAGCACAAGGTGTCCAAAAGATGTGGGTGTAGGTCTCATTAACGAGCCTACCCATGGAGACGCAGTTTGACGCATTATCTGTGACCACCTGCACAACCATACCATGCAATGTGCAATGTGCATGTGGAATTCTGAATTCAAGACTCAAGTGCTCAGTGGCAACTGCTTATACTTTAGTAAACCATAATCCAGATTCCACTGTTAATCAATCCGAAATCGCCATTGAACAATGAACATTCAACATTGACATTTACAAATTAGTAATTACCTGTAACCTAATACCATTTAAGTTTTAACATTATAGGTAAACCGTAAACCGTAAATTGTAAAAAGTATAATATATATACCTGTACAATGTGCTGTGGTCCGACCTCCTCAATGGCAGCTCGAATATGTGAGAACATGTACTCGCCCGTGACTGCCTCCCCAAAGGTGTCGATGGATCTGAGAAACATCGTCCCCATGCACGAAGACAACAGGTGACAAGTGACAAGTCAGTGGACCGTGGTCACGACTCACGACTCACTTACAAGTGACAAAACAAGATGAATCATGATTCATGATAGATCCATCATCCGAAAGGAATCAGGATAGATCTTAAATTGTGAATTGCAATTCAAATTTCATGGCAAATTCCAATGATAAATGATCATTTGAATATTCATGATTAAACATAAATAGCTAGTTGCAGCCTGCAAATTGCAATTAACAAGTAATTTACAATTAACGCCTACAATTTAAGTTTTAACAATCATCATAAAGTCTTTAAACTTTAAAGTTTAGAGTAGATAAAGTTAAAAGCAAGTAGTACGTACTGGGCCCATGCCTTCCTGAGAGGCTCTAGCTTCTGGTCAACAGAAGCCCGCTCATCAAGAAGCCCCTTTGTTCTCAGGTGCTCGCAAGATGGCCCCTGCCACACCTGCCCAATCGCACTCACTGCACTCATCGCCCTCCTCCATGTCGGGGTCCTAGCCAAATGAACTCCCTATCCCCCATTTGTGTAGTGTGGCCCCGTCTACCTCTCCCTCTCTCAGGTGGATGATGTGGTGCCGATATGGTCATGGCTGGAGGTGGTGTCGAAGATCTTGCACCAGAATGCGGGTCAGGCCAGGTACTAGGCCTTGCCTCATCTGCAGCTCTGTCCTCTGGGCCATGGGAAGCGAGGGGTGAGCGGATGGCAACTGGGGGGCGTGATGTGGTGGCCTCTGGCTGTGTCGCCGTGACTGCATCTCGATCTACTAAAAAAAGACATTTTTGAAATTACAATACAATTTAGAAATTAGATGATCAATGAATTTGAAACTTCAAACTTGATGTATCATGTGAGCTAAAAGTTAAAACTTAAAACTTGATCAATGTTTGAACTTTGAACTTTGAAGTGTAAGAGTCTTTGAGTTGAATGTTTACCTCTCGGTCTGGGCCCCATCCTCGAAGGGCCAACCTCCTCCGATGCGACAGGAGTGAGTAGCGTGTCAGGAGCATGCATGCAAGCGGCAACGTACCCCCTCAAACGTAACAAATGTGCCCTGATGCGTGTGGGCCCTCCAGTGTAAGACTGGTGACAGTATCTGCAAGTCCATCTCTTCGTGCCCGATGTGCCATAGGCCGCAGCGATGGTGACGTGATCCCACAAGGGATCCCTATCCCTCGGCATGATGGCCCTCTCTCTCTCTCTCTCTCTCTCTCTCACAGGTGACAGTCTAGACTCTACAGGTCTCTCTAAGTTCTAACTTCTAAGTTTTAAGTTCTAACTAGACTCTACTATCTAGTTACTAGTAACTACTAACTCAGACTAGTCACTAACTCCTAACTTCTAAGTTCTAACTTCTAACTTCTAAGTTCTAACTAAGTAGCTACCCAGGTCCCACACCCATCTCAAGACTCACAATGCCCACTGCCCACACACACACACAATCTCAGTGCTCAAGCCTCACACAAACTCACAGTGCAGTGTGCACACATCTCAAAACTCACACACACACACGCACAATGCACACATGTCACACACACACACACACACACACACACAATATCATAATATCACACACACACACAAAATATCATAATATCACACACACACAGACTCTCTCTCACACACACTCACTGATTCACTCACACACACTGTACACATCAAAAGACAGTGGACACACACACACACACACACAGTGCACACACACACAATATCACACAATCACTCACACACACATACACACAAAATCACACCATTTTCTCTCTCTCTCTCTCTCTCTCTCTGTCACACACACACACACACACAGCACTGAGCACACGCATACAATCTGAATGGCAAATGCACAGTGCACACAGAGTGCTGACTCTTGAGTGCACCCCCCCCTCTCTCTCTCTCTCTCTCTCTCTCTCTCTCTCTCTCTCTCTCTCTTGGGCGCGAACAGAATGGGCGAAATCTGGATTCTGGAATCGTTTTAGGGCCAGATGGTTCGAATCGTAAAAGGCGGTTCGAACCGCGATTCGATGCAACCTTGTCGAGCACATTTAATTGTACATACATTAGATTGTGAAGTTAAAATAAATGGCTTGGGCCAATAATTTTTTAATAGTGTTAACATGGATTTGATGCTTGTGTAATGTTAAGAGCTTTTGCATGTAGTGTTAATATGGAGGTAGTGTTGAAATCTAGTGTTAGAATGATGAATGGAATGGTGTGAGTAGAGTTTTTCCTTTTGTACATGAATGCACGCTTGAAAGAATGCTAGAACTATCTCATGGGAACCATACTATTTGTGAAAAGTTGTGAATGCCTTGAATTGATTCATACACCCCAATATGAATATTGATGTTCAATGCCACTAGCATTCACCCTCAGCTCTTGCTAGCATTCGCCCAAGACTCTCGCTAGCACCATCATGAGGCTCAAAGTCCATGATGGCCATACATGTGCTTGTACCATTCACCAACACATGGTTAAACTCATTGCTTCACGGAAACACTTTTCATGAAATGAAACTCCGTTTTGAAAAGTCCATTCCATTTTAAACGGATTTTGAAATTGTAGTAGGGAATAGTAGAACTATGAATACCTTGTGCATATGCATTGTGTGATGTATCTCAATGTCTCCCTGAGTCCTCAGTCATCTAAGTGTGCTGATTATCAATTGTTTATATCGTCATTGTATAGAGCTATAATCATTGTCTAGACACTTGATCAACACTTGGTTTTACTTTAATAGAACCAAGCAAAAAAACCCTAAAGATGTTTTGCCGTTTCTTTCCAGACAAAGACGATTCTTTCTTGTTTCAAATGCGTTGCAAAAAGGCTTTTCAAAAAGTTCTATGAAACATTGGTTAGATTGAATGATTGATATTCGGGCACCTCTATAGGTATTCCCACCCCAAACATTGTCTATCCTAAACTCGCGATGTGTGTATATCAATGCATTGCTTATGTACTGAGCCAATACATGACACCTACTCCCTTTGAGACTTTGCACCAATAGCCACAGTCCATCCTCTTAAAATTCAACCGTGCATCCCCCAAAATCACAAGCCATCCCAGTAAGGACATCCCTTGCTTAGTTTTGGAAGATCCTTTGGGCTCATGAACTAGTTCATGCCTCACTAATCAACTCTCTACACAAGTCATGCGTAGTGGTCAATTATAGAGAGATAGCCCATGCTACGTACCATTAGCACTCAATGCAACTAACTTCCACTTGCATGTCCACTCTAGGCCATGCTCCTTTCTCAAATATCTTTGTCATTGGAATTCTTGAAAAATTTTCATCTTCAAACATCCTTTCCAACGTATGAAATACTCAAAGAAAATACAATTTAAGGGTTTCAAGACATCCTCCTCTCAAATATTTATGTCCTTATAGTTTGCCAAGAACTCTCATCTACAAACATCCTCTCCAACATGCTACTTTTGCTGCAAATGATAAAGAAAAGTATGTAAGATCTATCCTTAAAAAGTTCAAGAAGTACTAACGACTTTTTTATTATTGTTTAGGACTGACCATCTTTGGTTCTATAGGAGCTCGCTGGAAATGTCCTCAATATGAATTGATGCATTCTCAAAAGCAATTGAGTCCCCCTCTTGTAGGCTTGGAGATAATTTGGTTCCTTGTAAAAGATCTAGTTTGTAAGCCACACCATTACCGTTCTATATTTTTAGAATGTCTCATAAGCAATGTTTAATTTTGTTTAGTTACAATATTTCTTAATCCTTTGGGCCAATCGATTCCTTAGAGACATGAGATTTACAAAGAGTACTTTTTAGCCTTTATGTCTACCACTATATTTGGCCTTCCTATTGACCATTTAGAAGAAAATTCATTCTCTTGTAACTTGTTGCTCGATGTCAATCATCTCCAATTCTATACATTGCTAGGTGGCATCGTTATTTTCTTATGGTTGCATTTGAGTGTTAATTTGACAAAGTGTTGATTATTTTGAAATTTGTAAAAATGTTAGTAATAGCATTAGTCCAAACTTGTTAGTGGTGTATGGTGCATAACTAAAAGTGTCCATTCTTGAGGGACCATGTTCGCTTTATTGATTTTTTATTATGTGGTTGAGCGTTCTTTTCAAGACATGATAAAAGATCCCACTTACATCTTGGATGTTCTGATAGTTTAGTTTTTCTTGCAGGATGGAAAGTACATGGTTGGTTGCCTCAACTTTCCACAGGTAATGCTTGAGATAATGAAATGTGCCTGTCCACATACTTGAAAATGTAAATATTGATAATCCATTAAAGTGGCAATCACTTTTGTAATTTCAAAGTATTGGTTAGCTGTTGAGAGGTTTTAAGAAAGTTGAGTATGTGTGATGTTAAAAAGATGCCAGTTTTCCATTAGATGGAAAGTTAAAGCATAGGTTATTATATTTGATGACTGTGAACATCATGCCGACCTATTGGCTTGCATTTAGTAAGCGACCAATTCTACTATGAAGACGAAAGCAGTGTGGAGAGAGAGAGAGAGAGAGAGAGAGAGAGAGAGAGAGAGAGAGAGAGAGAGAGAGAGAGAGAGAGAGAGAGAGAGAGAGAGAGAGAGAGAGAGAGAGAGAGAGAGAGAGAGAGAGAGAGAGAGAGAGAGAGAGAGAGAGAGAGAGAGAGAGAAATCTTTATTAATGTCCTTGAAATACCCTAAGGTATATAGGACTAAGAAAAGGTACATGTCAAGTGTGCACATAGGAGCTTAAAGCTCAATCATCTATAAAGAAACGATAACTACAAATACAATGCATAAAAATGTCTGGTCCACCAACAGCCTGGAAAAGTATATCATGATGTCCATCAACATGGAAGAAATGGTGGATGGTAATGCTGTGAAGGTGTCATTGGATGTGCTGTGGATCTCTGCCGCTGGATAGGCTGCTGGTGTCGTCTCTACTGCCGTGGCGCTCTGGGCTGTGACCTAATAACTGTCTGTCTCTCTGGCCGTCGACACTGTCTCTGCTGCCTGTGTATGAAGGAGTCTGGAATCTTGGCCTCTCCATCTAAATCATAGCCTATGGGTACCTCGGATCTCCATCATCGACAAGATATGCACTCATTGATGCTCAACTGTGTCAGGGGATGTGTATCAATATCTAATCTCCTCCTCCTCAACTTAGCCATCTCCTGGATCATGTGTGCGACACATCTAGAATTCTCATAAGATATCAAGGTAGATAATGTGGCTGGATGCTCCCTGGACAAGCAGTAGTACCTCCCCTAATCTCATAGTAGGATGGACATCTAAAGATGAAGTGTGATTCGTCCTCAATCTCATATGCATAGCACAAATGCTACAAAGTTGGTCCTCTCGTGGGGTGCCACTATATCTGTCGGTCTCAATGGCCAGCTGATGTGAGGAGAAATGAAACTGACCCATCTCTATTCGCAGTCTGTGTGATATACTTCTCAGCAAGTAACCAGGTACTATGTGGCAACCAGCTGAATCAAGGGATAGAAAGTGTGTGCGGTAAAACTCACTCTTGGTCCCCAATGGACCCTACCAGGTACTACGAAGATATGACCTGTAGAGGAGGCCTCTGATGTACTGATGGGTGCCCGCAAGTAGGTCAGTAATCTGGATACCCAAAGTGGAGAGGAGACGACAAGGGAATACCATGAGAAGAGGTGTCCCTTTGAGTTTAGGCGTCGGGATGAAGATAGAGCTGCAACAACATAGTGTGTATCCTCGATCTGAAGATCATCTAGCCTTTGTATAAATGTCACAAAATGGAATAAGGCCTCAATCTGTATGGGGGTGATCGCGAATTTGCCAATATAATTTGATGTGGTACTGAGGGCTTAGCCCGTATCATCCGAGAGAGCAACCGAATCTGGAGCCGAGAGATGTATGTCCAATATGTAGTTGTCAGACTAGTACTCCATGTCTCGGAAGGATACATAGCTGAGGGCACCACCATACTGGCAAAGAGCCGGCACTTACCAATCGCATCCCTGATTTGTGAGCTGAAGCATAGTCTCTCCAAATCTACCAGTGAGGCATAGCTCTTTCGTACCCGAGAAATAGCTGCATGCCTCATGCTGAACGTGGGCCCCGAGAATTGTACTCCCAGGTATGTATAGGAATCAACAACCTCAAGTGGATGGCCATCCCATGGAAGCTCCTGCCGCATCATGAAAGACCTGGAGGTGTTAAAAACCATAACCTTAGTCTTGGTCACATTCATTGACAAACCCCACCGTGTGCAAAAAGAAAGAAGAGCATCTAAGTGTCGTTGCAAACTCTCTCTCATCCGTGAAAGCAAAACCACATCATCGGCATACAGGAGGATAACAATAATGAGGTTGCCCAATGTACAACCCTCTCCCCCATCACTCTGTATAACATGCTCCAGCTCATTAATGTAAAGACCAAAAAGTGTAGGAGGAGATAGTGGACAGCCCTGCTTGAACCCAATATTACTAACCACCTCTGGTGAAATAACTCCTGATAGTCGAACTCTGCCAATAACTCGCCTATACAACGCTACTACTGCTTGTATAGTATCCTCCTGAAAGCCCCGATCATGAAGCCTCTGTATCAATAAATGCCTGGGCATAGAATCAAAGGCCTTGCGGAAATCCACAAAGTAACAATAAACACGCTCTCTCTTGGCCTTAGCCTCCTCAATGATGGACCTCAGGGTAAAGATATGATCTGATGTAGTATACCCCGATCTGAAACCCGCCTGGCCAATGGCATGGAGTGATCTGGCATCCATCTTTGTACTAATCTCTGACTGTAAGATAGAACCATAGACTTTGGCGAAGAGGTGGCTAATCATAATGGTGCGATAGTTGTCAACTTTCATGGGGTCACCGCCTTTATGGATAGGGTGAATGAGGTTTGTGGCCCATGGGGAGGGAAAATCAGAGGTGATAGCTTGGTTGAATAGAATGGAGCGGAAGGGAGCATACTTTAAAAGTTCAGCCTCTAGCTGATCAATATCTTTGGCTTTATGGAAATGTAGTCGTGTAAGGGCCTTCTCTATAAGGTCGTTAGTGAATATGTCAGAAGTATTTGTGGGAGGAGATGTGAGAAGAGGAAGGGTGTCTGGGATGGTATACAATGACGTAGCGTATGCGACCCAAATACTAAGGTCTATGATCCGTGGTGGAGGTGATTGTGGCAGGAACTTCTTCCAAAAGGAACCTCAGGAAGAACTGAATAGGAGATCCATCATTTTCTTACCCTGGCCAATCTCGTATGCGATTTTCTTTTTTCTAGTAGTTTACGACGGTAGACAAGAGACATGGTTTTGATCATATGAGGAAGATGGGAGCGAGCATATATGAGGTTTTGATGGAGGTGGGCTGATCATACCAGGGGTTATGGGGTCTATGACGTTGCTGGTGCTTGGGCCGTGAGGATGGAAAGGCCATGGAAGCTGCAGTGTGGATGGCCTGGACAAGAAATAGGGATTGCTCCTCTAGAGTATGTTCATGTGGGATATAGGTAAGGAGGTTAGAGAGGGCTTCTCTGTACAAGGGTATGTTATGTGAAGTGTACCGGTATGTGGGTTTCACTATAGGGGTCGAAGAGGATGTAGTTGGGAGGTGACTGATAGATAGTGACAGATATGAATGGTCAGAAAGAGTGGTGCAATGTATAGAGAAGGACGAGATGGAGTGGAGGAGAGACGGTGAACCCATGAAATAGTTGATGACGCTATGCCATCCACTATGTGGAAAGCAGGTGTAGTCCCCTGAGCCTAGCAGCTGAAGAAGGCCATTATAAATGGCCAAACCATGAGCCTCGCCTAACTGAAGCATCTGCTCCCCATATGATGTAACTGGACCCGCTGCAATTGCCGATCTCCGTATAAGACCAAGATCATCCCAATCAAGTGCATGTATCCACTGTGGATCATCCGCTGCTCTGTGAAACTCCGTTTGCCTAGATCCAGTCTTGGCATTGAAGTCCCCGGCTAGAAGAATATATCCTCGGGCCTCATATCTGATAATGTCTGATGAAATGTCCATGAAAGGTGACTCCTCCTTTGAGCTGAAAGCTGATGTCTCTGGTGGGAAGTAATAAATAGCCATAAATATGTCATGGGCTAACTCCATCAACTTGTGGTCCATAACCTGATCCAAATATAACGAGCCTGCTCGTCAGTGTATAGTAGCTCAACCCACGGCCGGAGAGAGTCTCGAAATAAGCAAGCAACATCACCTGAACCGCGACCAGTCAGTGGTCTCGTCGTCCTCCGACAGGCAGAAAACCAACAAAAACCCTCAATGCAAGGAAGTCCTCTCTCAGGACTCTCATGTGTCTCTGTAAGTATAAGGATATCCCCCCTGTAGCACAAAATTCTCTAAAATCTCCTGCTGTAGCTAAAGAGTGGATACCATTGCAATTCCATAGACTTAACCGCAATGCTTTTGTGGGGGCCCCCGAACCACTTCTGAGTCCGGGGGGCCCAAATTCCTATTTATGAGGGTCAATGTACCGGGCCTTACCATCCCGATAAACCACTCTTTTACCCAATGCCTTAGCTTCGCTGAAAACCTTTTGCCTTTCCGTAACTTGCATCAGTGTGAGGTCTGTTGAAGAGTAATGCCTATTTTACCCCTTTTGGCTAAGCATTAGTTAAGTTGTACATAACTCATGGGGCATGTTTTAATTAAATGCATGAGACCCCCTTTTGTAAGTTATGTAAATTAGTGCAAGTGGCCCACTTGGCCAAGTAGCTCACTCCTATGGTTGACACCTAGACTTTCCATGCATGTAAAGGAGGTGCTTGCCTCACAAGGGATTTGGAGGACCCACGCCCTCCTCTCTCTCTCTAGTAATTCATTTCTTCTTGAGACTTTTGAGTTTGTGAGGTGCTCATGCAATTCTCCTTGTGTGTGATATTTTCCATAGCCAAGTTTACTCAAGCTTTCATAGTTGATCTAGCATGAGTTAAGATACTCCATAGCTAGGTCTTGTAAATCTTCATGGTATCAGAGCAGGTTGTCTAGCCTGTGAGTCTGAGAGTGAGAGAAACTTCAGTGCTTAGATTCTTGAGAAGATTCTTATCTTCTACAAGCACCTCAATCTTGAAAGAGGGAGCATTTGATCTATAGGTGTCAGATCAGGTGGAGTCTTGCACTGTTGGAGAGCTATTGGCAAGGGGAGTGGGATGATCCAAAAAACTTTCTAAATCTGGCTAAGTTTTGGGGAGTCTTTTTGGAGGAGCTTACACAAAAGTAGGGCGCACTTTCTGTAGGGGCTTCTGGTTTCTGTTCCAGTGAGCCAAGTGCTTGTGCTAGTGAGGCCACACCAAGTGGCAAAGACAAAAGCAGGAGCTGAAGGGTTGCCTTGAAGTGGCTACATACCCTAGTTTGGGGTTAAACCCTTGTTGCTTGAAGCTGTTCTTTTCTGATCTTTTTCAAGTTGAGCTTCTGTTTTAAGCACAGATTTTAGCATGGCAAGTCTTGGGGAGAGTTTGCTGGGTGAATCTAGCAAACTAGATGGCACAAACTACAGAGTGTGGAAGTTCAAGATAGCCAATATCTTGATGGATAAGAACTGCTGGGAGGTCATGACAGGTACAGAACCTGTACCAACATCTGATCCTGAATTGAAGGACTACATGAACAGGAGACAGAAAGCTCATAGGATAATCAATCTTTCTGTCGAGGACAATATTATTGCTCACATTTGCAATGCAAGGGATGCAGCTGATGCTTGGACAATTCTGAAGTCTATGTTTGAAACAGTGGATTCAGCCAAGCTGGTGTATTTGCAAAACAGGTTACATACTCTCAAGATGGAAGCAGGTGCAACAATTGGTGATCATATTACAAAGGTCAAGGACCTAATGGATCAGCTTGCTTCAATTGGAGAGAAAGTAAGTGACAGGAGTATTGTTCCCATAGTCTTGAACAACTTGTCATTCAACTATCAAGACTATGTGATGTCCCTTTCTGCTAGGGAGAAACTCCCAACCTTTGGGGAGTTATGTGGTCTTCTTTTACAGGAGGAAATGAGAAGGAAGAATCTTTCTGAAAGGGAAGATAATCTAGAGCTTGCATTTGCTTCTAAGAAGAAGCAAAACTTTCAGAAGAAAGGCAAAGGCAAAAAGAAGAACTCAAAGCAAAGCTTGGAGCAGCAAGTGTCCAAGTTACAGGTTGGAGAGGAGTCAAGCACCAATTCCTCATCTACACCCAAGAGGACGGGCAACTGCAACTATTGTGGTAAGTATGGGCATTTTGCCTTTGAATGCAGGAAGAAGCAAAGTGATCAGAAGAAGGGAAAGAACCAGCAGGGTCACTTTGTTGACAAAGTTGCAGAGGAGGAGCAATCTAGTGTGCTTGAGCTATTCACCGCAACCCTATCATCTGAATCCACATTTGGTGGATGGTACATTGATTTTGGAGCCTCAAAGCACATGACACCTCATAGAGATTGGTTCAGCACCTATGAGGAGACAGAAGATGGTCAGCATGTTTGCCTTGGAGATAATTCTACACGTATGGTGAGGGGCAAAGGCACAGTTGCAATACAACTATCATTAGGTGAGGTGAAGGAAATTAAAAGTGTGTTGCATGTACCAGGGTTGGCTAAGAACTTGCTATCTGTTGGTGCCATTACCAAACAGAATATGGTGGCAGAGTTTAATGATTCTAAATGTTTGGTAAAAGACAAAGATCAGAACTTCAAGGTGGTAGCCAAGGGAATGCAAGAAGGAGGTCTTTACAAGCTTTTCACAACCATTCCTAGCCAAGAGGCCTTGTCTGCAAGAGATACTAATCGGGACAAGCTTTGGCATGAGAGATATGGTCATTTGAGTTATATAAGTTTGCAAGTTTTGAACAGGCACAAAATGGTAGTAGATCTTCCTAGCATTAAGTCTTCTTCAGATACATGTGAGGCTTGTGCATTAGGGAAGCAATAGAGGAAAAGGTTTCCAAAGGAGAAAGCTACCAGGGCCAAGGGCATTCTTGAACTTGTGCATTTAGATTTATGCGGTCCCATGCAGGTCAAATCAGCAGGGGGGGCATACTATCTCATGACCTTCGTAGATGATTTCTCTCGGAAGGTATGGGTCTATTTTCTGAAACTGAAATCTGAAGCGTTCAAATACTTCAAACAGTGGAAAGCTATGGTGGAAAACCACACAAGAAAGAGGTTAAAGACTCTCAGGTCAGATAAGGGTGGTGAGTATATTTCTGATGAGTTCAAAGATCTTTGCAAAGCATGTGGGATAAAGAGACAATTTACTGCTCCACATACACCGCAGCAAAACAGCGTGGCTGAGCGGAAAAACAGGTCTATAGTTGAGTGTGCGAGGAGCATGCTCAAGGCAAAGGGGTTGCCAAATTCCTTTTGTGCAGAAGGGGTAGCAACTGCTGTTTTTCTATTGAATAGAAGTCCAACCAAAGCAGTTGAAGGAATCACGCCAGAAGAGGCATATAGTGGCAACAAGCCCAAAGTGGGCAGCCTTCGAGTATTTGGGTGTACAGCATATGCACATATACCAAAGGACTTGCGGAAGAAACTTGATTCAAAATCCGTAAAGTGTGTCTTTCTTGGGTATAGTGAAGGTGAGAAAGCTTATGTGCTATATGATCTCGAAAACATGAGGAAGATCCTAAGTCGAGATGTCCTCTTTGATGAAGAGCATGCACCCAAGATACAGGAGCAAGAGAAGGAAGGAATTATTGAGTTCATACCCTTGATTGATTCCACGGATGAGGATCCTAGTCAAGGGTCCTGTAAGCCTCAAGTGCAGGAGCAACAACAGGAAATCGAACCTACTAGTTCGAGACCTCTTTTTGGCCAAGTACCAGAAGCAGAAGTTGGGGACAAATGGCAGACTAAGACAGTACCATGGGATACGTGGTCACCATCCACATCACCTACTGCTAGGAAGAAGCTACCTAGATGGTATTGGGAAACAATCAAAGAAGGTCAAATGATTGAAGAAGGAGAGAGTAGTGATCAGGGTGTCAGAAGATCTCTTAGGTCTCATGAGAGACAAGAGACTAACTTTGCTCTTACGTCCACTATTCTGAATGCAGATGAGCCACAGTTCTTTCACGAAGCCATGAGAGAAAAGGTATGGCAACATGCCATGCAGGAGGAGTACGACTCCATTGTCAAGAATGACACATGGGAGCTCACTACATTGCTAGAAGGGAAGCAACCAATAGGTTGCAAGTGGGTCTATAAGACCAAGTTTCATGCCAATGGAACAGTGGACAAGTACAAGGCAAGGTTGGTGGCGAAAGGCTATGCTCAGCAAGAGGGGCTAGACTATGATGAGACATTCGCACCTGTTGCTAAGATGACATCTATCAGGACCGTTTTGGCCATAGCCTTATATTTTGATTGGGATGTCCATCAAATGGATGTCAAGAGTGCCTTTCTTAATGGGCACCTACAGGAGGAGGTTTACATGGAACAACCGCAGGGATTTGAAATAACAGGCAAGGAGAATCTGGTTAGCAGTCTTAGGAAAGCCTTGTATGGGCTCAAACAGGCGCCAAGGGCTTGGTATAGCCGAATTGATGAGTACTTTGCAAGGCAAGGGTTTGAGAAGAGTAAGTTTGATTGCAATCTTTATGTCTTCAGGGAAGGAGAAGACTTTGTGGTTGTTGTGCTCTATGTGGATGATCTACTCATCACGGGAGGCAATAAGAAGCTTATTGCTTGTGTCAAGAAGAATCTTTCTAATGAGTTTGAAATGAAAGATTTAGGTTTGCTACACTATTGCCTAGGAGTTGAAGTTTGGAAAGGGGAGCGTTGTCTTTTTATCTCACAGGCAAAGTATGCACAAAAATTATTGAAGAGGTTTAACATGCAAGAAAGCAAACCAATCAGCACACCCATGGATGCAAGCAACAAGCCATCAAAAGATGATGGTCCAGCATTTGCAGATGAGACGCTCTATCGTCAGTTAGTGGGCAGCCTGATTTACCTTACTACCACCAGGCCAGATATTGCTTATGCGGTTGGAATTGCAAGTCAATACATGTGTAAGCCTACCGAAGCACATTGGAAGGCAGCCAAGCGGATCCTACGATATGTGAGAGGGACAGTGACTTATGGGATTGGATACACGGATGACGGTAACCTTCAGCTGGAAGGTTTTTCAAATTTTGATTGGGCAGGTGATAGAGACGATCGGAGATCGACGATAGGCTATTGTTTCAGCCTAGGTTCAGGGGCTATATCATGGTGTAGTAAGAAGTAGCCTACTATTGCTCTATCATCTACCGAAGCTGAGTACAGGGTGACTACGAGGTCCGCCTGTGAAGCCATTTGGTTATGCCGTCTACTTGAGGGCATGCAGATTGCTCAAGTAAGACCTACATTGTTACATTGTGATAACCAAAGCTGCATTCAGCTTGCGAGGAATCCAGTCTATCATGCACGGACAAAACACATAGAGGTGGACCAACATTTTATACGAGAGAAAGTGCACAGTGGGGAGATCGAGCTAGTTTATTGTGACACCAATGACTAGACAGCTGATATTTTTACTAAACCACTTAGTAAAGATAAGTTTGAAAAGTTCAGAACTTTGTTGGGTGTCAGTTTGAATAAAATTGCCATTAAGGGGGGGTGTTGAAGAGTAATGCCTATTTTACCCCTTTTGGCTAAGCATTAGTATAGTTGTACATAACTCATGGGGCATGTTTTAATTATATGCATGAGACCCCGAGGCCGTGGGGATGGAAAAGCAAGGGATGCAGAGGTATGCAGGGTCCGGACAAGAAAAAGAGACTGGTCCGCCAAAGTAGTTGCATAGGGAAAATGAGTCAGGAGATCAGATAAGGTTTCCCTGTACAGAGGGGTTTTTTGAGGGTTATAGCGGTAGACGATCTTTTCACTAGGGGTGAATGTACTAGCACAGGGGGTGTGAAGAAGGCCAATAGAGAGAGAGAGGTATGAGTGGTCAGACAGGGTGGTACGGTGAACCAAGAAAGATGAAATGTAGGGGAGGAGAGACGGCAATCCCATGAAATAGTCAACAACACTACTCCCTCCGCTATGTGGAAAACAGGTAAAGTCACTTGAATCAGGCCACTGCAGTAAGCCATTGTAAATGGCCAATTTGTGAGCCTCGCCCAACTGAAGCATCAGCTTTCCATATGCGGTAACTGGATCCTCTGCATCTGCTGATCGTCGCCGGTGGCCAAGATCATCCCAATCTACAGCATGTATCCGTTGTGGATCATCCTCTGCTCTATGAAAATGTGGGCAATGATAGATAAAAAGGGTTTTGTCTATTCTCATTGGTCCACGTTTGCCCTAAAGTTTATTTGAAATGCTTGAAAATGACGTGCATTTAGAAATTTCTAGAGAGAGAACATGTGACTTCAGAAATTCATAGAAAGAGAAGTTTCTAGAAAGAGAGAAAGGTACAAAAGGGCAAGAGAGAGAAGGAGAGGCGTGCATAGGAGAGAGAGAGGCACCGTTTTTAATCTTTTAGGGTTTTTTTAGGTTTCACAGGAAAAATAGCAATAATATGAGTTGAGAGAGAGAGAGAGAGAGAGAGAGAGAGAGAGAGAGAGAGAGAGAGAGGGAGAGAATTTTGAGTCATGAAATTTCTTTTGGGGGTTTAGGCCTTCCGGAACACATAAAAACCAGAAATTTGAAATAGTGACTTACGAGCCACCAAAAGATTAATCAGCAATCCGATATATGACAAATGGAACTTAATGAATTAACAAAAACTATGCAAATTTTGAAAAACCATGAAGAAATAATTTACAAATTACATCCTATTCTTCAAACTACAAAGATAGAAAAATTGTGACGAATCCAAGCCTTAACAAAATTAGTGTCATACAAAGGAAAACACCAGACTCTAGGAAAAGTTCAGCAAGCTTAAAGAATGCTTTGGTTTAAGTCCCCATGCCCCTTACATATTGCATAAAAGAACATTTGGCAAAATGGAAACAATCAATGATATTGTCAACACGAAATGCATCCAATATTAAACATAACAGTAAAAACCACCTAATGAATCCACCCTACTTTTATGGCGTCCTTATTGCCAATATAATGATTGTTTCCTTTTTCTATGCATGCAATTGATGTGAAATCTAGGCTGTGACTTAGAGAAAAAGATCTTATGTTGACAAATGTACTCCCATTTGGATATATTCTGTTAAAGTTGGAAACTGAGTGATGTGCCTTGTAGAGTCTAAAGTGGCCTTCCTTCATGCTGATGCCTCTTCCATGAGTGGTGGGTCTCCACCCTTTGTTCTAACATGGTGTTTTGTGATGCATGCATCTGTGTGTGCGGTTGCGTATGCACCTTTATTGGACATCGTGTATTGATTACAGTTTACACAAACTTGCATTTATCTATGGCTGGGTGGTTAGAGGTGTATCCCAATTTATTATGTTATTTGTGAATTTTTTTTATTGTACTTTATATTGATGCTTGTTCAGATTCTTAGAACTTGAGATGATCAGAATCAGTTCTAGTTGGAATGTGGTTGTGTTATGTTGTGCAATTAGTACTGCAGTAGGACACTGACTGACAATACTAGTATTATTTTGACATTTGGGGCCTTGGACTTCACTATTATTCTGGACCATTTGTTTGTTTAGGGCCCATTTGTTTCCGGAGCTTTTATTGAATTTTCTAGATAGTTTGCAAATAAGGTTCTAGGAACTTGCAGGTTCGCTATCAGTGCTTGGGCTTATCTAACCCTAATCTATTTGGTATAAGTAGGTGGTGCATTACACATTTGGTAGCTTATGATCTTTTCATTGTCTGAGTTCTTTGTATGAGACTCAGCAGCAATAAGGTGGTCAACTACTGCCAGTAATTGATGATCAGTCAATATTCATTGAAGGAGATTGTGAGTTGCTTCATGTATTGTTGCCTGTTCTGTATTTAGTGTGATGCTAATATTATGATTGAGATCTTAGCATAGAATCATGGCAATTTCTACTATCTAGGAGATCTTTCTGCCATGGACTGATTTGCACAGATTTTTCTTCCAAAAATCGCTGGGATTGGATCTGTTATCCATTGATGACGATCTAGGGTCCACCAACCCCCAGCCCGGCTTGCATTTTCTCCTGTACTTTGTTTCCAGGATCACTCTCCTATTTCCAGCACTCGACAGAAGTAGTTTGGATCCATTTTCATCAGTGGTTCAACAGCTGGAGCCTTTTCCCGTCAGTGATTGCTAGTTGGGGACCAAACCTTGTAGGTGCCTCTAATAAGCTTGCCAATCATTATGCATGCAAACAGCTAAAGTTATCAGTCTTCATCTTTGTTGCATATTTACTGGATAGATGAAGTAGAATAGCCACTATTAGCCTTAAAAACATTGAAATCTAAAGTCATGCCAAGTTACAGCCAAGAAGCAGGTCGAATCTAATGTCTGAAGTTGTGCAAGTTGATACTATATTGCCAACCAGTGGCTTTAAGCATTACCTCGTTTTGATCAATTTCTTTTCTAATGCTTGTGAGGAGAAACCTTTTCGTAACAGGAGGCATAAATGGCCTTCAGATTGTACTTGCATAAATAGAAATGAAGGTTTAGAGATGTTTCAGTGCAGGAATGTTGTATGGCTTCCTGGTGCTATTTTAGAGGCAGCTGTAACCACAGAAGTTTGCAGTTCATGTAGGCCAGGTTAGTATATATTTTATTATCTATTTGAAAATGCTAGATGAAATACTTAATTTTAGTGAACAAAAAGAATTTTCTTTTCTGAGAGATCTAGTGAGATAGCAGCATTTTTCAGTTTATTGAGAGAAAGCCTTGTTTTTAAACCTGAGATGGTCTTGCTATGTAGGACCTGTATTCAAAATACGTTTCAAATTCAGGAGAGCAGAAATACCCTTGCAGTACAGTAGCGACTACACAGGTGGGAATCCAAATTTGGTCTCTCACAGCACATCTTATTTCATAGTAAGTTATAGTCTACGTCAAAAAAGAAAGTATTTTTCAGCAGAACTTGATTTCTGTTTGACTGTTAGCACACACTGACTTTCTGTGCAAGGTGCACCATCTAGATCGTGTTTGGAAACTGAAGATGATTCACATTACTTTACTCGAGTACATAATTTTGACTCCATTCCGCCTTTGACATGACAGAAATGTGAAGACAAGTGTTTGTCCTTGTTTAAGAAGTTTCTAGTTAAGTCATTGATGATGAGCCATTAGCTTGTTAAGCTTTTAGAGTGCCTTTAAATGGAGTGAACACAAAGATCCTCCTTTCCTTAAGAGGGTTAATGTTTGGCTTTCATATCAATATTTCACTTTTTGTTGTTTTCTTAATTTCATAAAAGTCTTAGATCTAGTAACGCAAAAGCTTTCTGCTTATTCAAAGCCCTTGTCATGCTGACTACATCTGTGTAACTCTACTTTATGGGTTGATAGTGTGGGAATATTCTCTTCACGTATGTTGCAGATCACCCTTTTTGTCATGCCAAAATTTTATCAATTTAGTATGTAGATTAAGGGTTTTCATCAAGACTCAGATTTTTGGGGCCAACTAAGTTATCCAACATATACTGTATTGTTAGGGGTCAGATGTTTCTTGAACATTTCACAGATATACTGTTTATAACTTGTACTTTAGGATGACTAAGTGTTTGGGATATTGTTGAGTGCATCAAACATCTAACTCTGTGCTACATCATAAAAAATAACTCAATCCCGCAATGTTCAAGAGGAATGAAGAAAGTGGAAGCGAAATTCAGCCTGATAAACAGCTTCAGGTGAAAGTAGTGGCTTTGATCTTTGGTTCTATGTTACGATTTCAAACTAGCAAGAAGAGACAACATTCATGGACCTAGTATCTTACTCTGATCGCTGTACTTATCCTGATTGCAGGCTGTGTTGGTGGTTGTGATGATATTTTGAAGGATATCATTAATGTTTGTGGAAGTGGTAAGTTGATCTTGTCATATAATCTTTTGTTCTCTGTTGCACTTTATTATATAGAGTGAACTGTGTTGCAGCCTTTGTAAACACAGGTGGAGGAGCAAGAGGTCCTCGTGGTTCTGGAAATGGAAATCTAAATCGTGTTAGGACATGCCCTACTTGTGGGAATTCTGGTCATCAACCTTGTGAGTGTACTTTGCGACGAACTCAACTGCCTCAGCCTCCTGATCATCAACCTAACAATCTGGCTCGTTCTCCAGGTGAGACATGCAACTGTCCATTTCTGAAGTCAACAGAAGCTAAAACATTATTACCATAAGTCTACTTACTCCTATTTTCCTGTTTTGTAGGTGGGGAAGAAATACTTTGCCTCTGTCAAGAAGCTTGTACGTTGCTAACAGCCAATACCGAGGCTAATCGAGGAAGGAAATTTTATCGCTGTCATTCACGCCTTTGTGATTTTTTCAAGTGCGTGATCCATGCCATTTTTTGAAAATCTCATTAACATGTTAAAGTAGTACTCAAAGCAGCGGAGTGTGCTGAGCGGTTGCTCTTTAATATGTCACAAGCATGAACAAATCAAGAGTTTATCAATCGTGCAATCAATTACCGTGTTAATCGGAAGTCTTAAGGGCCATAAACTGGAAGTGGTTAAATGGTGGGTGCAACACCGGGATAGCTGTTTCAATGTCCATGAAATTCCAGAGGAAATACGGATTGAAATCATAATGCTTCACGTTTGGGGCAAAGCAGTTTCTTCATGGTGGAGAGATGTCTCACCAAAGCTAGCAACTTGGGAAAAAGTTAAGGCATTACTCTTGAAGATTTTTATGTTGGTAGACAATTCACTCATGTACAACAGGTTTCAAGTCCCCCACAAGGATCCAAGACTACCCAAGGCTACGCCACAGTAACGATGAAACAAAAGGGAATCGGATGGTGGATAAACCAACCCAACCAAACCTAGATGGATCGGATCTATCCCCCAAGCTATGGATCAATCAACTGAATAGGAGAGAGGATCACACCAGCAACATATAGCTACAATCCCCAATATCAAACATACCCTTGTGAGAGCCATCTGGATATATTTATACCCTCCAAGGCACATGCACCACTAGTAACGCTATGTGACACTTCACTAGACACATCAGCAGCCTAATTAGGCCACCCCATCTAATATTCTTATGAGTCACTATTAGACCAATACAAATCCACCATTTTGAGTTTTAGGCCTTCAACCATTAATTAAGACTTTAATTCAATGAGGGCCCCAACCCCTCATAATCATAATTAATTTATGGGTCGAGGCAAGTTAACTAACCTCCTTACGAGATAATAATCCAAGATTAGTTCAAACTTGGGCATGACATTCTTCCCCCCTTATTCAAGTTCTGACCTTAGACCATAAAGTTAGGAAAGTTCCTTTTCAGGTTTCCTTCCTGTTCCTAGGAGACATCATCGTTTGTATGACCTTTCCATCAAACCAACTGCTCGGTAACTCTACGATTTCGCAATTGTTCAGTTCTGGTATCCAAGATTAGATATTAATGCTATAACATATCTAATGGAATATGTATAATGTCTACAGTGTGTCTAATATCTTATAGATGTTATATTGCTATTGAAAACGTACATATCTAATGTAATATGTATTATGTCTACAGTGTGTCTAATATCTTATAGATGTTAGATTGCTATCGAAAACATACACATCATATGTAATATGTATAATGTAGAAAATGTTGCTTATATCTTATAGATGTTAGATTGCTATTGAAAACATCCACCAGCCTTGAGGCGTTCACCCTTATTCAACTGGCATTGATCACACTTGACCACATAAAATTCTAGAAAGGGTTAGTTTTGGCCAATAAAAATCCCTTCGTACCAAACTTAAAGTACGATGTATGCCTGGGTGGCCCCCCCCCCCACAAGGTGAGTCATGACATTCATAAAGAATTTTCTTTTTAATCGTATCTACATCGGGCACACATATCTTCCCTTACCTGAACAGAAGTCCATTATGGATATAAAAGTCATCAAGACTTTTTTTATCCTTTTTCCTAGACTAATCACCTGTAAATTCGTCTTGCTTGATGAGTCTACTAGTACTCTCTTCCAAATTGGTCCAAAATGTGAGTCTTGTCTTTCTCACAAAGACCTTTCAGGGAGAAAAATCTGTGCAGATGGGTTGAAAATGGGCGTTGATCCTCCGAAAACCTGTGAAAAGGTAGATTCGTAGGCTGAAAATGTAAAGGGAGGCAGGAAAATAGTGGCGCCCCCCCAATAGGAGGTCCCCACTCCAAATCAATATGGCCAAGTTCTAAAAATGTGACCAAATAAGGCCCAAGGCCAGTACATGAATAATAAGGGCCCATAGGACTACTTATGCATAATAAAGAATGAAAGAATGGACGTGACGAATGTAATGAGCCAAGTCCATAATTGAGTCTGTGTATGCTTATGTAGGGATTTCAACCACGTTCACTTGTCAATGTTGAATTAGAATTTGTTCATATTTAGAAAGCAACCGGTTTTTTGCTTGGTATGTAGGAAATGTTGTAGTTGGCACATGACAACGGGCCAAACTTTATGTTGACTTGAATGAACTCTTTGTGAAGTTAATGCTGGATAATATGCCTATTCGAGAATTCCAATGGATTTCAATGTTTTGCATATAGGCAACATTATAAACTATCAACAGGTTTTAGTGGACCGCATAAAGAGAATTGGATTTTTAACTTGTTAGTTGGATCTTCCCGAGGGTGATAGAGTGCATCTTGTATTTAATATAAGTCAACCAAACGTCAGTTTACACAAAGGAGACAGTTTAGCATTGAAAGATAATCTCCTCGAAGATTTCTCTCAGAGGACTCTTTTGAACTTGAAAAGATTTTGGATACCCATCAAAAGCAATTGATAAATCGCTTAGTAATCGAACTTTTGGTTCATTGGAAGGGATGTTCTAGTGATGATGATTCTTGGGAGGAAGGTGATTGGTTAAGGATCTCATTTTTTATTCTAAGGTCAGAATTGAAATAAGTGGGGGAAGAATGTTATGTCCTTAAACATGTATGGTATTAGGCCTTGCCTATATCGTAAGGTAGCCCTTAACCTGAAATAGGTCCTATGTCTCTATTTGGTTAAGATGCAAGAGTGGTTGTGGATGATGTCTATTTTAGGTGATGTAGTTATGCATGAGAAGGATTATCCTGAGAGGAGAACCCGCATGTCTTATGGAGGCCAGACTTTGGGAGAGTATGTCTATGACCTCATCCCTTGCGTTTGGACATTGTGTGTATCGACAATTGATCATTGTTTTCTATGCTCTTTCTATAGAGTTTGGCTTGTGGGTGTAGTCTACTCGTATGTTAGATAGTTCGATGGGTGGTTCTTGCGACAACCTGTGCTGGTGTGCTCGTCTCCTAGTGATAGCAGTGGGTGTTATAACTAGTTATACGTGTGAAGTGTTCGACATTGTTTATTTTTTGTGTATGAAGTTGACTGTAGATTCTATGATCGATATCCAGTCTTTTTGTTTGGCTAAGCTTAGCTGCTGCATTTGTCAGCGAAATTAAGCATTTACTTGAGTCTGAGTTGGTCGCTCTGTATTCTTTGGAGATTTCACTGAAAGTTACCACGTGATTCTTCCCCTAACTGGTGTATTTTGTCAATTTCTTATCAAAGGTGTGTTATGACTTCTGGTACTAAAAGCCCTCTTTTTAATAGGTGGGAAGAAGATCAACAACCTATGCAACGTGTGCCAGAGGCTGAGCAGCGCCATGGGCAAAACCGGATGGGCCGGAAAAAAAGTACCCACAGAGCTGATGTAGCTAATACTGCTAATCTACAGGGAAGTAGAACTCATCGAGGCATTGCAGGTGATGGCCGTTTTGTAAGTGCCACAGGAGAAACCTCCCAGAGTGGGAGATGTTTTCGGTGTGGAGATCCTACACATTGGGCTAATGCATGTCCTTCCCGTGGTCTTTAGGGTATAGATGAGTTTCTATTTTACTGTGTTTGGAACTTTTGATACAAGATAGGAGAACTTTGACTGTGTCAGCTATGATTGGGTGCCAAGCTCAGAAATGCTTCTCGGTTTCCAAGGGGAGGCTCGAACCTGGGACCAAAGAAACTTTGGATGCCAAGCCAACCAACTGAGCCAACCCCCTTGGGTTCAAGCTCAGAAATGAGGAAATATTAATTATAATGGAGCTGTCTTTGTGAAAAGGTATCTGATTCTGAACGTCCAAGAGCTTGCTGAAGTCTTCCGTACAGCCTTTTTCCATTGTTTACTACAAAAGCCATGTGACAATGTGCAGATTCGACAAAATTCAGAAAATTTCTTATTGTGGATACGATTTTGACCAATGTTTCAATAGGTGATTTACTGGGGCACACAAGTCCCTGAGCCAAAAACCACCTTGCAAAGGAGGCTTGCATGGGCTTGTGCTAGGAAACCTCTTTCCAACTAAATTTGCATTTTCTTAAACTATTTGGATTATTTGAGGACTATTATTCATAGAAGGATTTCATTTTGTGAAGAAAATTTGCAACTTCCTCACAAGGAATGTGTGCAATTGTTTTTTTCCTTTGCAATTTTTTGTACATGGACCTTTCGAGCATTGTAAGGTGCATGTAAAAAAAAAATTACTTTTCTTACCTGCACCTTTTGCTCCTTTTGCTCGGATGAGTGTGTTAAAAAAATTTACAAAAATAAAAAGTTCATTAAATAGTTTTTACATTGAGAAAGTGCCCCTTCGTTGGGCCCTTCTCTGCTAAGGGAAGACCTTCTAACCTCGAGCGGACTTCCTCTGAGGGAGACCTACCCAAAACTAATGGTGATTTTGTTCCTATACTTTGCCAATTTTACTGAACACTTGTGAGCACTGGTTGTGCCAGTTTTACTGAACACTTGTTGAGCACTGGTTGTGCCCACCGCCTAGTGCTGAAGCTACTTCCTTTTTTGGCTAGTTTCTTTCAAATTATGACAACTTATTTATTTAAGCCTTTAGTCTTAAAACTCGTCCAATTTCCATAATGAAGTTGTAAATTTTGTTTATTCCTCAAAAGCATATAATTTTTTTCTGTGATGTAAAATCACTTTTAACATTTCAAAGAAGAAAACAGATGTGCTTTCTCAAGCGAAATTTGTGTGCTTTTTTTTTTTTTTTGGCACCTGTTGGGTATTGGAAGGTACATGTAATAAAATTTACCTTTCTAAACTTCCATCTTTTGCCCAAAATGTGCATGAAAGAATAAATTCACGGCAAAAAAGGTTTTAAAAAATGTCATCACTCTGGTGTACCAGATTATTAGTTATGCCTTGACATTTTGATCTAGGCTAAAAATGTGCAATAACCTTGTGAGGGCTCAGGCACTCCAATTTGAACATGTGGAGTAGTGCATGGTGATTGACAACTATATGCATATAGAGAAGTATCGATAGTAATTGATTGTGAGTTTGATAAAGGATTTGAATTTCAAAAAGAATATTCCTAGACTTATGGGATACACACACACACACACACACACACACACACACACACACACACACACACAAACACACCAATGGTATCTTGATTCAGGAGCCTCTCAACATGTGGTTCCATGTAAGAGCCTATTCAAAGACCTCACTGGCGCACACACGTGCGTGCGCATGGACACACACACAAGACACTTTTGGATTCTAGTACAAAAATCTCTTATCTTGTATTAAAAATAAGTTTATTTTGATCTCGACCTTGAGGTTGATGCTAATAAAGTAGCAGTAATTGTCTTTCAATCATGCAATTGTAAAGAGTCCATGTACTTTTCTTTTGAAAGTTAGGAAGAGCAATTTTCAAATGTCTATGTTAAATGCTTACATAGTTTGTATCATTCTATATGCCATCATTCGATATTGCATATTACATGTTCATGTTATTAGAGTTTTTATATCTTTAATGATCAATGTATGATATGAATAATTTAGTTATAAATGCATTGCTTAACCATTTCTATTAAGAATCATCTCTCTCTCTCTCTCTCTCTCTCTCTCTCTCTCTCTCTCTCTCTCTCTCTCTCTCTCTCTCTCTCTCAGGGTGTCTGGTGGGCATGCCACATTTTGGTTTTGCTTGGGGTTCCATTTCCCATTAACCTTGCATGCTCCTTGGATACATATTTAAAATGCATTTTTAGTAAGTGAAGGCACATATTGGTGCATTTTGTTTTGAACTCTAAATCTGATAATATAATTGACTTGAGAACATTATGCTGTTTGCAGCATGGATTATTTTCATGATGTTGGAACTAATTGTGATTGCTATTGAGAAACCATTTGGAAGTAGACCAAACGAAAATTTTATAAGAAAACATTTATTTGGAAGAGCAATTTCCAAATGTCTATGTTAAATGCTTACATAGTTTGTATCATTCTATATGCCATCATTCGATATTGCATATTACATGTTCATGTTATTAGAGTTTTTATATCTTTAATGATCAATGTATGATATGAATAATTTAGTTATAAATGCATTGCTTAACCATTTCTATTAAGAATCATCTCTCTCTCTCTCTCTCTCTCTCTCTCTCTCTCTCTCTCTCTCTCTCTCTCTCTCTCTCTCTCTGGGTGTCTGGTGGGCATGCCACATTTTGGTTTTGCTTGGGGTTCCATTTCCCATTAACCTTGCATGCTCCTTGGATACATATTTAAAATGCATTTTTAGTAAGTGAAGGCACATATTGGTGCATTTTGTTTTGAACTCTAAATCCGATAATATAATTGACTTGAGAACATTACGCTGTTTGCAGCATGGATTATTTTCATGATGTTGGAACTAATTGTGATTGCTATTGAGAAACCATTTGGAAGTAGACCAAACGAAAATTTCATAAGAAAACATTTATTTGGAAGAGCAATTTCCAAATGTCTATGTTAAATGCTTACATAGTTTGTATCATTCTATATGCCATCATTCGATATTGCATATTACATGTTCATGTTATTAGAGTTTTTATATCTTTAATGATCAATGTATGATATGAATAATTTAGTTATAAATGCATTGCTTAACCATTTCTATTAAGAATCATCTCTCTCTCTCTCTCTCAAAATTGCATAGCCTGGGTGGCTTTGAGAATTTAAGCCTTACACTAGATGATGCCAATACTCTTATGTTGAATAAAATGACAAGAATAATTGCAATCATGAAACTCTAAAGAAAAAGCTTTGAGTTTTGGAATTTAAAATTCTATAGATGTGCAATGACCTTCAATAATTGGGCCTAGGTAATTTATGTCTAGTAGAGTTTGGCTTTGTTTATTGAATAATATTCTTGGTCAAGTACAACATATTACCAACAAAATTGTCTCAAGCTACATCGTGCACATGCTTTAAAGCTTGTGCGCATGGTGTTGTACTCTCCATATGGCCGCTCTTGAATACGGACTCTGTAATAGAATTTGATGCCTTTGTATGATGCTCAGCTCTCAGACGTCATTAGCTATTTCCCACCATTCGCCCCTCAAGCAACTTCACCTCATCTACTCGATAGCACTTTTGGGGTGCCATGCACTAAAAAATGTGAGGCACGACGGAGACTAGCCCTACAGGCCCAATTAACGGTCATGCCCTAGACCACCACCTTGCAAAGGAGGCTTGCATGGGTTTGTGCTAGGAAACTAGTTTGTATTTTCTTAAACCATTTGGATTATTTGAGGACTATTATTCATAAAAGGATTTCATTTTGTGAAGAAAAATTTGCAACTTGCTCACAAGGAATGCATGCAATTGTTTTTTTCCTTTGCAATTTTTTTACCTGGACCTTTCGAGCATTGTAAGGTGTATGTAAACAAGATTAGCTTATCTTACCTACACTTTGGCATAAGGCAAAAATGTGACAAGTCGAGCCTTTCTTCGATAGATACTTCCATCTGACTTGTACTTGATTTTGAATAACCATTTGCAATCAACTACATTTTTGCTAGCAGGTAATTTGCCAATACTCCAAGTCTGGTTTTTGATGAGAGATGAGTACTGTTTATCCCTAGCTTCTATCCAAAGATCAAAATCGGGCTGACTGAGTGCCTCTTCGACAGTAGTCGACTCTTGGATAAGGTAAGTTGCAGACTCGTCGATATACCTTATAGGTGGCTTGCTGACTCTTGTCGATTTTCTAGGAATTGAGTGAAGTTGATAATTTCATCATGCTGTAGTCGTTGAACTGCAACATCATCTTCTGGGGATTAGGAATAAGTTGTTCATCTGGAGTGTCAGAAATAGATGAGTAGTAGAATGCAAAAATTTCCTACTTCCAATGCACGAGTACACCTATCAAAAATTGAACAAAGTAGTAGTGATAGAAATCATGTCCAATCTTTAGCAACTAACTTTCGCTAGATACTAAGTGATTACGTAGCCAAATATAAAGTATTGATTTCTTAGCCAATTTATATCAGTTACAAAAGCAATGCAGAGATGCATGCATTTTGACACAAATTGAATGCAATAAGAAAATATTATTGATTCAGAAAAGCAAGAACAGATGCTAATGAGTGCAAGACAATAGCGGATAGAAATCACGCACTCTAAAGTTGTCTCTAAGTAACTGAGAATAAGTCTGAAATAAGCAACTCTGCTGATAAGCAGTAGCGCAATAGCAACTCTAAAATCTCTAAAAGACTGAGCTAGAATGCTCAAGAGAATTCAAGCTTGAAAGCTTGATAGTGAGCTAACAACAATACTTTATGATTGTGATTGATCTGCTTGATGAGAGCGTAATGACACTCAACTCTTTCACAATTCACATTGTTGATCTTGACTTGATAATGAGATGTATGAACAACTGATTTATACTAAGTAATTAGGCCGTCAAATGTGATTGCCAGTTGGCTGGTGTTCGTTGGCATTCATACAGTTCTTCTCAAAACTTACTTGCTGATAAGCGGTGACAATTGGCCGTAAACAGTCTGTGACGGGCAAAAAATACAAAAAAGGCGACACTACATTTTTGCACGTAATTCCTGACAGGCGAAAAATGCGAAAAATGCGACATTGCATTTTTTACATGTAATTTCTGACAAATGAAAAATACAAAAAAGTTGACACTACATTCTTACACGAGATTCTTGACAAGCGACACTATCGAGTTTGTAGAGAGAGAAAATGCGACGCTGTTGCCAAACTCCGAGTATTTCTGCAGATTGTGTAAAAACACTTGTGATTCTGCAGACTGTATAAAGACACGAGAAATTCCGTGGAGCTAGATAAATAGTTGGATGAAGAATAATCCAACATGGAGTAGCTGAGCTAGGACCTTGGATAGGAATAGTTGATTTGAGAACTTGAAGATGAAGCTAAACAACATTCGAATTAGGCCTTGAGTCGAACTACAGTAGATGGATCGAGATTCTAATAAACAAAAGTTGAGCAGCGAAAGCAAACAAGAAAAATGATTTTCTAATAATGACTGTACAATAACATTTTAGAGATCTTGCACTTAGAAAGTTTGAAAATTGATTGATTTGATCAAAGAGTATCTATGAAAACCATGCTACTAATTTAGTAGACATCTGAGAATGCAATAGTTTTGATCAGGATGTTACCATGTAAATTTGAAAGAAAGAGATAATAGACTTATGTGATTCAAGAGAATACAACACACGTTCAGAGTAGATTGCTATTAACAATCAGTGAATAGAAGGGCTCTTGGACAAGTCTTAGTGAACGTGCAAAAGTACAAGGAGTTACAATAATGTAGATGCAACTCTGTATTTGAGTAGTCTCCCCTATGTTTTTCACACTACAACATCTCTTGCTCTTCATCAATTCATGTGTGTGTGTGTGTGTGTGTGTGTAGTAAAGTTTCATCACTAAAGTAAGCAAACTCTCTACAAGTAAAAACAATTTACTTAATGAGAATGTATGTGTGAGATACGTACCTTAACTGACCAGGATTTTTGACTCATTCAATAGATCACAAATTACTCACCATATATAAGAATCATCACATTTCCTCATAATCTTCTAATGACAATTAAGTGTCTATTTATAATTTGTCAATCATAAAAATTTAGAATTTTATGATTCGTCAATCATAATTAGTAGGATTCCAAAATATCATGGAGGTGGTTGATCTACCTAGCCACCAACTTGGCAAAACTCTAGGGTTAGGTTAGAGGGAGTCATTAATAGGCTCAAGTAAGGTTAAAAATATTGTACTTTACCATGGTATCAGAGCGAGGTACAAGAGTTAATCATTGATCATTTATACAATCCAATTTTAGCAAGTTTTTGGTGCTAAAAGCTAGAATTGGAGGGCCAACTTGAAGTTGATAGAAGGGGTGAAAATTTGGAGACCAAACTTGGTTAGGTCAGATTCTGTACTATTCACACGTGTGGACAACTTTGTACCTCAAAATAATTTTCATTTTCTATCAGATCCAAAGAATTTCATAGCGATTGATCTTTGTGAGGTTTTTGGTGCTAGATCTAGGAAACGCATCAATGTTTGTATGCCATTGATTAGATTGGACTTAGTGTCATCAAATCTAATGAATTTAGACTGGGATAAAGCCCTCTAAAAGTTGCAATATGAGTATGAGTGGTGTGCAGTCTCTGGTCTGTGTGAATAGGTGCATCGTCATCCACATCATCATCCACAGAATGTTGGTCCTGACATGGTCTTCTCCTAGAGAAGTAAGAGGTAATCTAATACTGAGAACTAGGGTGAACTCGACTGAGCTGTTTTGCATATATCACTAACGCCGCCAAGTACGATCAAGTACTTGAAAAACCATCAATAGGAAGGAGTAAGTTTTAGCCATGTTTTTGTCCAAATTTTTTGAAAATTGACTTGATTTGATAAAACTTGGATAGAATCTCATCTTATCTTCATTTCATCTTTGTGAGGGAGTGTAAGAATTGTGGCTAGAAGTCCATTGAGAGGGATAGAAGCAAAATTTGAGATAATCAAAACAAGTGAAACCTTTGTGAGTTTCTAGGTTCAAATCAATTCCAATTTTTTGAGCATTGTTTTGTAGAATCCTTCTTAAGTGTTCTTTTGAACAAAGATCGAGAGGATCTTGCCACTTGTGTCTTTGTGAACATCAAGTGAGTAGCTAGTGAGAGAAATTTTGGAACAGAACTTAGGGAGGGCTGAAAAGTACATCAATAATACAAGTCTTTAGGAAGATGGGGTCCATTAGTGGATTTCTTTTTTAACCTAGTGAGAGAATAAATTTTCTGGGAGATGGTGGTGGAAATCTTCTCAGTGCGTACACTACGCGGATCACAATGGGTCATGTAGGCAAACACAAAGAAAATGTGTTTGTACTTTGCAGAAGCGAGAACAGAAAACAGTCAGACAAAACAATAAGAGAGTCGGACATAAACGAAATAGCAAAAGCATGCAACGCTGACAAAGATTTAAACGCAATAACAAGACAATAGTTGATTCAAATGAATGTATGAAAATACAAGTTAGATAGATGCTATGAGCACAAGACAATTGCGAACGAAATCGCATGCTCAAGAAGCTAACTCTACTCTACAAAATCTATGAGCTTATTTTTGACAATCAGTCTGAAAACAATATAGATGCGTGAAATCATCTATAGTGTCTATCTTTGATCATTTTCTCATATTGTATATTACAATGGTCATCATCTATATATAATTTTCATTAGTGTAGATGTATGTACAAAAGAGAATAAGGATGTTGTGTCGTCTTGGATAGATTGTGGCGGCTGTTGTCATGTGTACTATTGCTTATACATCAAACACACAAAATGCTTTTAGCTTTAAAGTGCACAACTGGTATCATGATATCTGAAGCTCTATGGGATTGACGTGTACACCTTTTGTAGGTATTATTGACTATGTTGGGCATCAAAAGGGCATGTGGTTGATTGATTTGGGGTATACTAGAATTAGCAGCAGTTATAAATCTGAATGCCCCTGGGTAGTTTTTGGAAAAAAAGAAAGCTGAAGTCCAACTCTCGTGTTATGAAGATCCCTAGGATAGGTTAACATCCGCAATGTAGGCACTACTACGGATGTTGCATAAGAAAGGCCAGTATAGTTAATCAGATTGTAATCAGTTGCAGGTCCATTTGGGACATTGTCCTTAGAAACAAATAAGTACAACAAATTTTGACATTGTTCTTGTAAACTTCTCTAGATCCTATATTCTGTGCAAATAGGTGGCAAATCCTTATACATTCACATTTCAAGATCGTGAATAAGCATGTATAACAGGATTATCTCCATCACATGATCCACATAGCCATCATAAAGGCTTCAAAAACCAATGACTTTTTGCTTCTCTACGTTGCGAATATTTGCATATTCAGAGAAGAAAGGCTCTTCACCCATGTGAAGATGAGATGATAGAAGCTCACAATGATTTTTTGATATTAGTCTTAGAAGTATAGAACTGATTATTGAGCCAACTATCCCGACAAAGTTGAAATCCTATCCCATGATTAAATCTTGGGTTAAACATTTCCAATGACTTGGTTAGGAAGAGTTGTATTGTAGGCCTATATATTCTGTATATTCTGTGCAAATAGGTGGCAAATCCTATATAGAATAACCATTTATTTCTCAAAAGAATATAATTTTTTTCTGTGCGGTAAAATCAGTTTAAACATTTTTACAGAAAAAACATGTGCCTTCTCAAGCAAAATTCGTGCGTTTTTTTATTTAATTTTTTTTATTTTTTTATTTTTATTTTTTGTAATTGTTGGGTATTGGAAGGTGCACGTAATAAAGTTTACCTTTTTAAACTTGCATCTTTTGTCCAAAATGTGCATGAAAGAATAAATTCACGACAAAAAAGATTAAAGAAAATGTCGGCACTCTAGTGTACGAGATTATTAGTTATGCCTTGACATTCCGATCTAGGCTAAAAATGTGCAATAACCTTGTGAGGGCCCAAGCACTCCAATTTGAACTTGGAGCAATGCATGGTGATTGACAACTGTATGCATGTAGAGAAGTATCGATAGTAATTGACTGTGGGTTTAATAAAGGATTTGAATTTCAAAAGAAATCTTCCTAGGCTTATGGGCTACACACACACACACACACACACAAACTTGCTCTACACTTTTTGATTCTAGCACAGAAATGTCTTCTCTCTTGTATTAAAAATATGTCTATTGATCTCGACCTTGAGGTTGATGCTAATAAAGTAGCAGTAATTGTCTTTCAATCATGCAACAATAAAGATTCGATGTACTTGTCATTTGAAAGTTAGGAAGAGCGATTTCTAAATGTCTATCTTAAATGCTTACATGGGTTGTATCATTTTATTTGCCATCATTTGAGATTGCAGTTTACATGTTCATGTTATTAGAGTCTTTATATCTTTAATGATCAATGTATGATATGAATAATTTAGAGTTATAAATGCATTGCTTAACCATTTCTATTTAACAATCATCTCTCTCTCTCTCTCTCTCTCTCTCTCTCTCTCTCTCTCTCTCTCTCTCTCTCTCTCTCTCTCTCTCTCTCTCTCTCTCTCTCTCTCTCTCTCTCTCTCTCTCTCTCTCTCTCTCTCTCTCAACCAGTAGATTGATGGGATGGTAGCTACTCAAAGTCCTAATGAGTATTTAGCTTTTAATTATCATTTGGAGCTTATGCTTGCGTGGAGAGTTGCTCTTGCTGTTGTTTTCTTGTGATTTTGTTGATTAGTAGATCTGTAGAAATTGTCAATGTTGAAATCAGTTTCAGAACTTGGTATCAGAGCCTTGGTTTTTGGGAGAATCATTGTTAGTATAATAGATTCAGAGCTTTAGGTTGAGGGAAGTAGAAAAAAGAATTTTTCAAGCAATCAAAGAGAATTCAAAAAAATTCACGGTGATATATTATAGAATTCTATGAAAAGTAGGTTTTGTAGATTTAAGAATTACAAATTGCTTGTTTTTGATCGATTCTCTTTAAAAATGAGAGTCAAATCTCCTATTTTTTGCATTTTCTGGTCAGATAGACATGTGACGCTCTATAGTAAAGTTGATATTGTGGAGACATTGAATTTTCACAATACTAGCTATGTAAAATACCACTTGTAAGTGATGACACGTGTCTAGATGCTTAGCCCTATGCCTAATCATGTAAATTTTGATGGGAAAATAGAGGGAGAGAAGTGAGTAAGCGACTTATCGAGCACAACGGAATTATCCTCCTTTTCTAATGCATGAGTACACATATCAATATTGAACAAAACATAATAACAGAAGTCATGTTCAATCTTTTAGCAACCAGCTTTGAAATCGTTAGCAGTAAGGTGATTTTGTAGCCAAACAATAAAGTATAAGAGATTTATCAGTTACAAACAATCATAGAGATGCATACATTTTGACATAATATTGAACGCATTAAGAAGGATAGATTGATTCAGCAAGTAGTATGTACAAATCAGATGACGATGAGCACAAGACAATTGCGGATAGAAATCGCGTACTCTAAGCTATCTTTGAGTAACTAGAAAGTATGTATGATGCACTTTCGCTGATAAGGAATAAGCGCGAAGAGGAATACTCTAATTGAACTCTGAAAAAAACTTGCTAAAAGATAGAGAGTTATTAAAGTCTATGATGATCAGCTATTTATACTAAGCAACTAATGCACATCTAGTAGGATAGCTAATCAGGTCGCAAATCGCAATAGCTAGTTGGTTATATCGTGTTGGCATCCATACAGTTAGGACTTCCCGAAAATTTACTTGCGACATGATTAGGACAAGGCTTTAGTTTCAATTCAAGTGGACAATAATTGTCTTTCATCGACATGGCCAAAGTCTTCGACTTTTGTCATCGTGATCATCGATAAGTCGGATGATGTCTGATATGTTGGAGCCACCTGTGAGCGATTCTCGAGTAGTTCTGCAAGTAGACATTAGATTTTGAGTTTATAGCCGTGATCGATAAGGAAAGTATTGATCCTTTGAAACCATGCTCGAGCAGATTGCTTCAAGCCATAAAGTGCTTTATGCAGTTTACATACATGCTTGTGTTTACCTTCGATATTGTAACCTTCGGGTTGCACCATGTAAATGTCTTCTTCGATAACTCCATTAGGATATGTTGTCTGTACATCCATTTGATGTATTTCCAAATCTGTTGCAGTAGCAAATGACTAACTAGTGAATAAAAGTCTCAGTGTAGTTGACGTTGTGGACCTGAGAAAATCCTCTGGCAAAAAGTCGAACCTTTCTTCGATAGATACTTCCATCTGCCTTGTACTTGATTTTGAATAACCATTTGCAATCGACTACATTTTTGCTAGTAGATAATTCGCCAATACTCCAAGTCTGGTTTTTGATGAGAGATGAGTACTCTTTATCCCTAGCTTCTATCTAAAGATCAAAATCGGGCTGACTGAGTGCATAAGTAGTCGACTCTTGGATAAGGTAAGTTGCAGACTCGTCGATATACCTTATAGGTGGCCTGCTGACTCTTGTCGATCTTCTAGGAATTGAGCGAAGTTGATAATTTTCATCATGCCGTAGTCATTGAAATGCAACATCATCTTCTTGGGATTCAGAATACGTTGTTCATATGGAGTGTCGAAAATAGGTGAGTAATAGAATGCGAAAACTTCCTACTTCCAATGCATGAGTACACCTATCAAAAATTGAACAAAGCAGTAGTGATGGAAATCATGTCCAATCTTTAGCAACTAGCTTTCGCTAGATACTAAGTAATTACGTAGCCAAACATAAAGTATTGAATTCTCAGATAATTTATATCAGTTAAAAAGCAATACAGAGATGCATGCATTCTGACACAAACTGAATGCAACAAGGAAATAATATTGATTAAGAAAAACAAGAACAAATGCTAATGAGTGCAAGACAATAGCGGATAGAAATCACGCACTCTAAAGTTGTCTCTAAGTAACTGAGAATAAGTCTGAAATAAGCAACTCTGCTGATAAGCAGTAGCGCAATAGCAACTCTAAAACCTCTAAAAGACTGAGCTAGAATGCTCAAGAGATTTCAAGCTTGAAAGCTTGATAGAGAACTAACAACAATACTTTCTGATTGTGAACAATCTGCTTGATGAGAGCGTAGGAAGCGTCGTGTAATAACACTCAACTCCTTCACAATTCACAATGTTGATCGTACCTTGATAATGAAATGTACGAACAGCTGATTTATACTAAGTAATAAGGCCGTCAAATGTGATTGCCAGTTGGATGGTGTTCGCTGGCATTCATCCAGTTCTTTTCAAAAGTTACTTGCTGATAAGCGGGACAATTGGCCGTAAACAGTCTGTGACAGGCGAAAAATGCAAAAAAGGCGACACTGCATTTTTGCACGTAACTCTTGACAGGCGAAAAATGCAAAAAAGGCGACATTGCATTTTTTACACGTAATTTTTGACAAATGAAAATGCAAAAAATTTGACACTACATTCTTACCCGAGATTCTTGACAAGCAACATTGTCGGGTCTGTAGAGAGAGAAAATGCGACGCTGTTGCCAAACTTCGTGTATTTCTACAGTGTAAAAATAGTTGTGATTCTGCAGACTGTATAAAGACATGAAAAATTCCGTAGAGCTAGATAAACAGTTGGATAAAGAATAATCCAACATGGAGTAGATGAGCTAGGACCTTCAATAGGAATAGTTGATTTGAGAACTGGAAAGTTCGATAATTTGGGAGAGTCTGATAGTTCGGCTATATGAGCTTTGCCCTTACCGTTTGAAATCGGCTATATGAGCTTTGCCCTTACATTTGAGGTCGATAAACTGATCTCCGATGAAGATGACATCGCGACTAGTAAATATCTTCGACTCGACATGATCATACAACTTATAAACTTTATTTGAAGTAGTGTAGCTGATGAAAATAGAGTTGATACTTTGGAGGTCGAGTTCTTCTTGAGATCATGTGGAATTTGTGCATACGCGATACATTCAAAAACTTGTAAGTTTGATAACGATGGTTTGGAGCCTTTCCAAACTTCATATGGTGTTTTGTTTGAGAGACCTTTAGTAGGACATATGTTCTGAATACAGGCTGTAGTGGAAACTGCTTCAGCCCAAAAGGACTTCGGAAGTGTTGCATGGAAAAGCATACACTTTGTCGATTCGACTAAGGTTCTGTTCTTTCTCTGAGCAAACCATTCGAATGAGGCAAATAGGAGGTAATGTATTGTTGCTCAATGTCGTTGTTAAGGCAATACTCCTTGAATTTGGTAGAGATGTCTTTTCCCCCGTTGTCGGCCCTCAGTGCTTTAATTCATTTACTAGTTTGATATTCTACACGCTCTTTGAATTGTCAAAATATTTGGAAAGCCTCCGATTTTTTCTTAATGAAATAAACAACTGTTCTTCTGGAATATTCGTCAATGAAGGCAATAAAATACTTTGCATCAAGCAATGACAGAGTTTGTATTGGAGCACATATATATAAATGAACAACGTCTAGAACATTTATGCTTTTTCGAAAGCTAATTTTTTTCTAGTTTAAGGACAAAAAAGGAATGTATTCTATAAGTACAATTTCTCCTAAACATAGTGTGCCAGATTGCAAGGAGAAAGGAGATCGAAGGTTTAACCAGACCATTTGAAGAGCAAGGTAGTCAATGATGCCACATTGGAGCGTTTCGACAATTCCGAGCTGTTTTTGGCTTGTTAGGACAAAATAACTAGCAAGTGGGCCTAGAAGACTTTTTGGCCTTGAAGTTGGTTTGCAAACCTTGCAATCACTCTCAAAGGCATTCGATGAGCCATTAGAAGTGGCATTGAGGGCTATTTTTGGAAAAACGGTAGGAGTGGATGAATCTGTACTTGGTGAAGCTAGTAAATTGAATGGGTATCCAACTATAGCATTTGAAAATATAAAATGAATAGCAATCTGATGGAGAAAGAGTTTTGGGACATTGTGATAGAAGTGGAGTAATGACCAACAACTCTTGTTGATATGAGTTCATTTGATAAGAGGGCACAATAGGAGCTATCCTTAATAAACCTACTAGAGAAGGATAGGCTCCAATGCCCATATTAGTGATGATGTAATGGCAAGAGATGGATGGGATGCGCTTCAAACATAGTATCAGGCAACAAAACAATCCAGCATGATTTCTTGAAGATGAAGCTAAACAACATTCGAATTAGGCCTTGAGTCGAACTACAGTAGATGGATCGAGATTCTAATAAACAAAAGTTGAGCAGCGAAAGCAAACAAGAAAAATGATTTTCTAATAATGACTGTACAATAACATTTTAGAGATCTTGCACTTAGAAAGTTTGAAAATTGATTGATTTGATCAAAGAGTATCTATGAAAACCATGCTACTAATTTAGTAGACATCTGAGAATGCAATAGTTTTGATCAGGATGTTACCACGTAAATTTGAAAGAAAGAGATAATAGACTTATGTGATTCAAGAGAATACAACACACGTTCAGAGTAGATTGCTATTAACAATCAGTGAATAGAAGGGCTCTTGGACAAGTCTTAGTGAACGTGCAAAAGTACAAGGAGTTACAATAATGTAGATGCAACTCTGTATTTGAGTAGCCTCCCCTATGTTTTTCACACTACAACATCTCTTGCTCTTCATCAATTCATGTGTGTGTGTGTGTGTGTGTGTGTGTAGTAAAGTTTCATCACTAAAGTAAGCAAACTCTCTACAAGTAAAAACAATTTACTTAATGAGAATGTATGTGTGAGATACGTACCTTAACTGACCAAAATTTTTGACTCATTCAATAGATCACAAATTACTCACCATATATAAGAATCATCACATTTCCTCATAATCTTCTAATGACAATTAAGTGTCTATTTATAATTTGTCAATCATAAAAATTTAGAATTTTATGATTCGTCAATCATAATTAGTAGGATTCCAAAATATCATGGAGGTGGTTGATCTACCTAGCCACCAACTTGGCAAAACTCTAGGGTTAGGTTAGAGGGAGTCATTAATAGGCTCAAGTAAGGTTAAAAATATTGTACTTTACCATGGTATCAGAGCGAGGTACAAGAGTTAATCATTGATCATTTATACAATCCAATTTTAGCAAGTTTTTGGTGCTAAAAGCTAGAATTGGAAGGCCAACTTGAAGTTGATAGAAGGGGTGAAAATTTGGAGAACAAACTTGGTTAGGTCAGATTCTGTACTATTCACACGTGTGGACAACTTTGTACCTCAAAATAATCTTCTTTATTTATCAGATCCAAAGAATTTCATAGCGATTGATCTTGGTGAGGTTTTTGGTGCTAGATCTAGGAAACGCATCAATGTTTGTATGCCATTGATTAGATTGGACTTAGTGTCATCAAATCTAATGAAGTTAGACTGGGATAAAGCCCTCTAAAAGTTGCAATATGAGTATGAGTGGTGTGCAGTCTCTGGTCTGTGTGAATAGGTGCATCGTCATCCACATCATCATCCACAGAATGTTGGTCCTGACATGGTCTTCTCCTAGAGAAGTAAGAGGTAATCTAATACTGAGAACTAGGGTGAACTCGACTGAGCTGTTTTGCATATATCACTAACGTCGCCAAGTACGATCAAGTACTTGAAAAACCATCAATAGGAAGGAGTAAGTTTTAGCCATGTTTTTGTCCAAAAATTTTGAAAATTGACTTGATTTGATAAAACTTGGATAGAATCTCATCTTATCTTCATTTCATCTTTGTGAGGGAGTGTAAGAATTGTGGCTAGAAGTCCATTGAGAGGGATAGAAGCAAAATTTGAGATAATCAAAACAAGTGAAACCTTTGTGAGTTTCTAGGTTCAAATCAATTCCAATTTTTTGAGCATTGTTTTGTAGAATCCTTCTTAAGTGTTCTTTTGAACAAAGATCGAGAGGATCTTGCCACTTGTGTCTTTGTGAACATCAAGTGAGTAGCTAGTGAGAGAAATTTTGGAACAGAACTTAGGGAGGGCTGAAAAGTACATCAATAATACAAGTCTTTAGGAAGATGGGGTCCATTAGTGGATTTCTTTTTTAACCTAGTGAGAGAATAAATTTCCTGGGAGATGGTGGTGGAAATCTTCTCAGTGCGTACACTACGCGGATCACAATGGGTCATGTAGGCAAACACAAAGAAAATGTGTTTGTACTTTGCAGAAGCGAGAACAGAAAACAGTCAGACAAAACAATAAGAGAGTCGGACATAAACGAAATAGCAAAAGCATGCAACGCTGACAAAGATTTAAACGCAATAACAAGACAATAGTTGATTCAAATGAATGTATGAAAATACAAGTTAGATAGATGCGATGAGCACAAGACAATTGCGAACGAAATCGCATGCTCAAGAAGCTAACTCTACTCTACAAAATCTATGAGCTTATTTTTGACAATCAGTCTGAAAACAAGATAGATGCGTGAAAGCATCTACAGTGTCTATCTTTGATCATTTTCTCATATTGTATATTACAATGGTCATCATCTATATATAATTTTCATTAGTGTAGATGTATGTACAAAAGAGAATAAGGATGTTGTGTCGTCTTGGGTAGATTGTGGCGGCTGTTGTCATGTGTACTATTGCTTATACATCAAACACACAAAATGCTTTTAGCTTTAAAGTGCACATCTGGTATCATGAAATCTGAAGCTCTATGGGATTGACGTGTACACCTTTTGTAGGTATTATTGACTATGTTGGGCATCAAAAGGGCATGTGGTTGATTGATTTGGGGTATACTAGAATTAGCAGCAGTTATAGATCTGAATGCCCCTGGGTAGTTTTTGGAAAAAAAGAAAGCTGAAGTCCAACTCTCGTGTTATGAAGATCCCTAGGATAGGTTAACATCCGCAATGTAGGCACTACTATGGATGTTGCATAAGAAAGGCCAGTATAGTTAATCAGATTGTAATCAGTTGCAGGTCCATTTGGGACATTGTCCTTAGAAACAAATAAGTACAACAAATTTTGACATTGTTCTTGTAAACTTCTCTAGATCCTATATTCTGTGCAAATAGGTGGCAAATCCTTATACATTCACATTTCAAGATCGTGAATAAGCATGTATAACAGGATTATCTCCATCACATGATCCACATAGCCATCATAAAGGCTTCAAAAACCAATGACTTTTTGCTTCTCTACGTTGCGAATATTTGCATATTCAGAGAAGAAAGGCTCTTCACCCATGTGAAGATGAGATGATAGAAGCTCACAATGATTTTTTGATATTAGTCTTAGAAGTATAGAACTGATTATTGAGCCAACTATCCCGACAAAGTTGAAATCCTATCCCATGATTAAATCTTGGGTTAAACATTTCCAATGACTTGGTTAGGAAGAGTTGTATTGTAGGCCTATATATTCTGTATATTCTGTGCAAATAGGTGGCAAATCCTATATAGAATAACCATTTATTTCTCAAAAGAATATAATTTTTTTCTGTGCGGTAAAATCAGTTTAAACATTTTTACAGAAAAAACATGTGCCTTCTCAAGCAAAATTCGTGCGTTTTTTTATTTAATTTTTTTTATTTTTTTATTTTTATTTTTTGTAATTGTTGGGTATTGGAAGGTGCACGTAATAAAGTTTACCTTTTTAAACTTGCATCTTTTGTCCAAAATGTGCATGAAAGAATAAATTCACGACAAAAAAGATTAAAGAAAATGTCGGCACTCTGGTGTACGAGATTATTAGTTATGCCTTGACATTCCGATCTAGGCTAAAAATGTGCAATAACCTTGTGAGGGCCCAAGCACTCCAATTTGAACTTGGAGCAATGCATGGTGATTGACAACTGTATGCATGTAGAGAAGTATCGATAGTAATTGATTGTGGGTTTAATAAAGGATTTGAATTTCAAAAGAAATCTTCCTAGGCTTATGGGCTACACACACACACACACACACACACACACACACACACACACACACACACACACACACACACACAAACTTGCTCTACACTTTTTGATTCTAGCACAAAAATCTCTTCTCTCTTGTATTAAAAATATGTCTATTGATCTCGACCTTGAGGTTGATGCTAATAAAGTAGCAGTAATTGTCTTTCAATCATGCAATCATAAAGATTCGATGTACTTGTCATTTGAAAGTTAGGAAGAGCGATTTCTAAATGTCTATCTTAAATGCTTACATGGGTTGTATCATTTTATTTGCCATCATTTGAGATTGCAGTTTACATGTTCATGTTATTAGAGTCTTTATATCTTTAATGATCAATGTATGATATGAATAATTTAGAGTTATAAATGCATTGCTTAACCATTTTTATTTAACAATCATCTCTCTCTCTCTCTCTCTCTCTCTCTCTCTCTCTCTCTCTCTCTCTCTCTCTCTCTCTCTCTCTCTCTCTCTCTCTCTCTCTCTCTCTCTCTCTCTCAACCAGTAGATTGATGGGATGGTAGCTACTCAAAGTCCTAATGATTATTTAGCTTTTAATTATCATTTGGAGCTTATGCTTGCGTGGAGAGTTGCTCTTGCTCTTGTTTTCTTGTGATTTTGTTGATTAGTAGATCTGTAGAAATTGTCAATTTTGAAATCAGTTTCAGAACTTGGTATCAGAGCCTTGGTTTTTGGGAGAATCATTGTTAGTATAATAGATTCAGAGCTTTAGGTTGAAGGAAGTAGAAAAAAGAATTTTTCAAGCAATCAAAGAGAATTCAAAAAAATTCACGGTGATATATTATAGAATTCTATGAAAAGTAGGTTTTGTAGATTTAAGAATTACAAATTGCTTGTTTTTGATCGATTCTCTTTAAAAATGAGAGTCAAATCTCCTATTTTTTGCATTTTTTGGTCAGATAGACATGTGACGCTCTATAGTAAAGTTGATATTGTGGAGACATTGAATTTTCACAATACTAGCTATGTAGAATACCACTTGTAAGTGATGACACGTGTCTAGATGCTTAGCCCTATGCCTAATCATGTAAATTTTGATGGGAAAATAGACGGAGAGAAGTGAGTAAGCGACTTATCGAGCACAACGGAATTATCCTCCTTTTCTAATGCATGAGTACACGTATCAATATTGAACAAAACATAATAACAGAAGTCATGTTCAATCTTTTAGCAACCAGCTTTGAAATCGTTAGCAGTAAGGTGATTTTGTAGCCAAACAATAAAGTATAAGAGATTTATCAGTTACAAACAATCATAGAGATGCATACATTTTGACATAATATTGAACGCAATAAGAAGGATAGATTGATTCAGCAAGTAGTATGTACAAATCAGATGACGATGAGCACAAGACAATTGCGGATAGAAATCGCGTACTCTAAGCTATCTTTGAGTAACTAGAAAGTATGTATGATGCACTTTTGCTGATAAGGAATAAGCGCGAAGAGGAATACTCTAATTGAACTCTGAAAAAAACTTGCTAAAAGATAGAGAGTTATTAAAGTCTATGATGATCAGCTATTTATACTAAGCAACTAATGCACATCTAGTAGGATAGCTAATCAGGTCGCAAATCGCAATAGCTAGTTGGTTATATTGTGTTGGCATCCATACAGTTAGGACTTCCCGAAAATTTACTTGCGACATGATTAGGACAAGGCTTTAGTTTCAATTCAAGTGGACAATAATTGTCTTTCATCGACATGGCCAAAGTCTTCGACTTTTGTCATCGTCATCATCGATAAGTCGGATGATGTCTGATATGTTGGAGCCACCTGTGAGCGATTCTCGAGTAGTTCTGCAGGCTGTATAGAAAACACTAGCAAAATTGTAAAACTGGATAATAAAGTGGATGAAGATTAAAGATTGATTATTTGGTTGAACCACTCAGATAGTAGAATAATCCAACACTCTCCCTTAATCTTTGACCTTCAAACTTAGTTTCGCACAAAATTCTGTGTGCATCCAAGCTTAATGCTTTAGTAAAAATATTTGATGTCATATCTTGCGTTCGACAGTACTGCAAGTCAACCTCTTTGTCGAGAACTTTGCTTCCGACATAGTGATACTCAATTTCAATGTGCTTACTCTTAGAATGAAATCTAGGACTAGTTGATAAAGCAATGTCACTTGGTTATCACAGAATAAACTTGTCAGAGCATATTGATTCAGATTGAGATCTAAAAGTAAGTTTCTCAACCATACTGCTTCTTTTGTAGCTTGAGAAGCTGTGATATACTCTAATTCAATGGAAGATAGAGCTATCGAAGTTTTCTTGCGATTGTTCTTTGAAATAAGACCTGTGTTGAGGAAGAATGTAAATCCAGAAGTGGATTTACAAGTGTCTACATCTCCTGACCAACTTGCATCTGAATAACCACTGAGAAAATTGAGTTTGTTGTTGTCGACTACTCTATAACGAATGCAAAAGTCCATAGTAGCTCGAAGATATCTCAAAACTCTGCTAAGAGTTTACTAGATTGATATTGTTGCTGAAAAGCAATGTGTTGTCCACATACAAAGTGATGATAATAAAAGAATGTTGTGCACTAACTTGAAGTAGACATTAGATTTTGAGTTTATAGCCGTGATCGATAAGGAAAGTATTGATCCTTTGAAACCATGCTCGAGCAGATTGCTTCAAGCCATAAAGTGCTTTATGCAGTTTACATACATGCTTGTGTTTACCTTCGATATTGTAACCTTCGGGTTGCACCATGTAAATGTCTTCTTCGATAACTCCATTAGGATATGTTGTCTGTACATCCATTTGATGTATTTCCAAATCTGTTGCAGTAGCAAATGACTAACTAGTGAATAAAAGTCTCAGTGTAGTTGACGTTGTGGACCTGAGAAAATCCTCTGGCAAAAAGTCGAGCCTTTCTTCGATAGATACTTCCATCTGCCTTGTGCTTGATTTTGAATAACCATTTGCAATCGACTACATTTTTGCTAGTAGGTAATTCGCCAATACTCCAAGTCTGGTTTTTGATGAGAGATGAGTACTCTTTATCCCTAGCTTCTATCTAAAGATCAAAATCGGGCTGACTGAGTGCATAAGTAGTCGACTCTTGGATAAGGTAAGTTGCAGACTCGTCGATATACCTTATAGGTGGCCTGCTGACTCTTGTCGATCTTCTAGGAATTGAGCGAAGTTGATAATTTTCATCATGCCGTAGTCATTGAAATGCAACATCATCTTCTTGGGATTCAGAATACGTTGTTCATATGGAGTGTCGAAAATAGGTGAGTAATAGAATGCGAAAACTTCCTACTTCCAATGCATGAGTACACCTATCAAAAATTGAACAAAGCAGTAGTGATGGAAATCATGTCCAATCTTTAGCAACTAGCTTTCGCTAGATACTAAGTAATTACGTAGCCAAACATAAAGTATTGAATTCTCAGATAATTTATATCAGTTACAAAAGCAATACAGAGATGCATGCATTCTGACACAAACTGAATGCAACAAGGAAATAATATTGATTAAGAAAAACAAGAACAGATGCTAATGAGTGCAAGACAATAGCGGATAGAAATCACGCACTCTAAAGGTGTCTCTAAGTAACTGAGAATAAGTCTGAAATAAGCAACTCTGCTGATAAGCAGTAGCGCAATAGCAACTCTAAAATCTCTAAAAGACTGAGCTAGAATGCTCAAGAGATTTCAAGCTTGAAAGCTTGATAGAGAACTAACAACAATACTTTCTGATTGTGAACAATTTGCTTGATGAGAGCGTAGGAAGCGTCGTGTAATAACACTCAACTCCTTCACAATTCACAATGTTGATCGTACCTTGATAATGAAATGTACGAACAGCTGATTTATACTAAGTAATAAGGCCGTCAAATGTGATTGCCAGTTGGCTGGTGTTCGCTGGCATTCATCCAGTTCTTTTCAAAAGTTACTTGCTGATAAGCGGGACAATTGGCCGTAAAGAGTCTGTGACAGGCGAAAAATGCAAAAAAGGCGACACTGCATTTTTGCACGTAACTCTTGACAGGCGAAAAATGCGAAAAAGGCGACATTGCATTTTTTACATGTAATTTTTGACAAATGAAAAATGCAAAAAATTTGACACTACATTCTTACTCGAGATTCTTGACAAGCAACATTGTCGGGTCTGTAGAGAGAGAAAATGCGACGCTATTGCCAAACTTCGTGTATTTCTACAGTGTAAAAATAGTTGTGATTCTGCAGACTGTATAAAGACATGAAAAATTCCGTAGAGCTAGATAAACAGTTGGATGAAGAATAATCCAACATGGAGTAGATGAGCTAGGACCTTCAATAGGAATAGTTGATTTGAGAACTGGAAAGTTCGATAATTTGGGAGAGTCTGATAGTTCGGCTATATGAGCTTTGCCCTTACCGTTTGAAATCGGCTATATGAGCTTTGCCCTTACATTTGAGGTCGATAAACTGATCTCCGATGAAGATGACATCGCGACTAGTAAATATCTTCGACTCGACATGATCATACAACTTATAAACTTTATTTGAAGTAGTGTAGCTGATGAAAATAGAGTTGATACTTTGGAGGTCGAGTTCTTCTTGAGATCATGTGGAATTTGTGCATACGCGATACATTCAAAAACTTGTAAGTTTGATAACGATGGTTTGGAGCCTTTCCAAACTTCATATGGTGTTTTGTCTGAGAGACCTTTAGTAGGACATATGTTCTGAATACAGGCTGTAGTGGAAACTGCTTCAGCCCAAAAGGACTTCGGAAGTGTTGCATGGAAAAGCATACACTTTGTCGATTCGACTAAGGTTCTGTTCTTTCTCTGAGCAAACCATTCGAATGAGGCAAATAGGAGGTAATGTATTGTTGCTCAATGTCGTTGTTAAGGCAATACTCCTTGAATTTGGTAGAGATGTCTTTTCCCCCGTTGTCGGCCCTCAGTGCTTTAATTCATTTACTAGTTTGATATTCTACACGCTCTTTGAATTGTCAAAATATTTGGAAAGCCTCCGATTTTTTCTTAATGAAATAAACAACTGTTCTTCTGAATATTCGTCAATGAAGGCAATAAAATACTTCGCATCAAGCAATGACAGAGTTTGTATTGGAGCACATATATATAAATGAACAACGTCTAGAACATTTATGCTCATTCGAAAGCTAATTTTTTTCTAGTTTAAGGACAAAAAAGGAATGTATTCTATAAGTACAATTTCTCCTAAACATAGTGTGCCAGATTGCAAGGAGAAAGCAGATCGAAGGTTTAACCAGACCATTTGAAGAGCAAGGTAGTCAATGATGCCACATTGGAGCGTTTCGACAATTCCGAGCTGTTTTTGGCTTGTTAGGACAAAATAACTAGCAAGTGGGCCTAGAAGACTTTTTGGCCTTGAAGTTGGTTTGCAAACCTTGCAATCACTCTCAAAGGCATTCGATGAGCCATTAGAAGTGGCATTGAGGGCTATTTTTGGAAAAACGGTAGGAGTGGATGAATCTGTACTTGGTGAAGCTAGTAAATTGAATGGGTATCCAACTATAGCATTTGAAAATATAAAATGAATAGCAATCTGATGGAGAAAGAGTCTTGGGACATTGTGATAGAAGTGGAGTAATGACCAACAACTCTTGTTGATATGAGTTCATTTGATAAGAGGGCACAATAGGAGCCTATCCTTAATAAACCTACTAGAGAAGGATAGGCTCCAATGCCCATATTAGTGATGATGTAATGGGATGGATGGGATGCGCTTCAAACATAGTATCAGGCAACAAAACAATCCAGCATGATGTCTTGAAGATGAAGCTAAACAACATTCGAATTAGGCCTTGAGTCGAACTACAGTAGATGGATCGAGATTCTAATAAACAAAAGTTGAGCAGCGAAAGCAAACAAGAAAAATGATTTTCTAATAATGACTGTACAATAACATTTTAGAGATCTTGCACTTAGAAAGTTTGAAAATTGATTGATTTGATCAAAGAGTATCTATGAAAACCATGCTACTAATTTAGTAGACATCTGAGAATGCAATAGTTTTGATCAGGATGTTACCACGTAAATTTGAAAGAAAGAGATAATAGACTTATGTGATTCAAGAGAATACAACACACGTTCAGAGTAGATTGCTATTAACAATCAGTGAATAGAAGGGCTCTTGGACAAGTCTTAGTGAACGTGCAAAAGTACAAGGAGTTACAATAATGTAGATGCAACTCTGTATTTGAGTAGTCTCCCCTATGTTTTTCACACTACAACATCTCTTGCTCTTCATCAATTCATGTGTGTGTGTGTGTGTGTGTGTGTGTAGTAAAGTTTCATCACTAAAGTAAGCAAACTCTCTACAAGTAAAAACAATTTACTTAATGAGAATGTATGTGTGAGATACGTACCTTAACTGACCAAAATTTTTGACTCATTCAGTAGATCACAAATTACTCACCATATATAAGAATCATCACATTTCCTCATAATCTTCTAATGACAATTAAGTGTCTATTTATAATTTGTCAATCATAAAAATTTAGAATTTTATGATTCGTCAATCATAATTAGTAGGATTCCAAAATATCATGGAGGTGGTTGATCTACCTAGCCACCAACTTGGCAAAACTCTAGGGTTAGGTTAGAGGGAGTCATTAATAGGCTCAAGTAAGGTTAAAAATATTGTACTTTACCATGGTATCAGAGCGAGGTACAAGAGTTAATCATTGATCATTTATACAATCCAATTTTAGCAAGTTTTTGGTGCTAAAAGCTAGAATTGGAGGGCCAACTTGAAGTTGATATGAAAATTTGGAGACCAAACTTGGTTAGGTCAGATTCTGTACTATTCACACGTGTGGACAACTTTGTACCTCAAAATAATCTTCATTTTTTATCAGATCCAAAGAATTTCATAGCGATTGATCTTGGTGAGGTTTTTGGTGCTAGATCTAGGAAACGCATCAATGTTTGTATGCCATTGATTAGATTGGACTTAGTGTCATCAAATCTAATGAATTTAGACTGGGATAAAGCCCTCTAAAAGTTGCAATATGAGTATGAGTGGTGTGCAGTCTCTGGTCTGTGTGAATAGGTGCATCGTCATCCACATCATCATCCACAGAATGTTGGTCCTGACATGGTCTTCTCCTAGAAAAGTAAGAGGTAATCTAATACTGAGAACTAGGGTGAACTCGACTGAGCTGTTTTGCATATATCACTAACGTCGCCAAGTACGATCAAGTACTTGAAAAACCATCAATAGGAAGGAGTAAGTTTTAGCCATGTTTTTGTCCAAAAATTTTGAAAATTGACTTGATTTGATAAAACTTGGATAGAATCTCATCTTATCTTCATTTCATCTTTGTGAGGGAGTGTAAGAATTGTGGCTAGAAGTCCATTGAGAGGGATAGAAGCAAAATTTGAGATAATCAAAACAAGTGAAACCTTTGTGAGTTTCTAGGTTCAAATCAATTCCAATTTTTTGAGCATTGTTTTGTAGAATCCTTCTTAAGTGTTCTTTTGAACAAAGATCGAGAGGATCTTGCCACTTGTGTCTTTGTGAACATCAAGTGAGTAGCTAGTGAGAGAAATTTTGGAACAGAACTTAGGGAGGGCTGAAAAGTACATCAATAATACAAGTCTTTAGGAAGATGGGGTCCATTAGTGGATTTCTTTTTTAACCTAGTGAGAGAATAAATTTTCTGGGAGATGGTGGTGGAAATCTTCTCAGTGCGTACACTACGCGGATCACAATGGGTCATGTAGGCAAACACAAAGAAAATGTGTTTGTACTTTGCAGAAGCGAGAACAGAAAACAGTCAGACAAAACAATAAGAGAGTCGGACATAAACGAAATAGCAAAAGCATGCAACGCTGACAAAGATTTAAACGCAATAACAAGACAATAGTTGATTCAAATGAATGTATGAAAATACAAGTTAGATAGATGCTATGAGCACAAGACAATTGCGAACAAAATCGCTTGCTCAAGAAGCTAACTCTACTCTACAAAATCTATGAGCTTATTTTTGACAATCAGTCTGAAAACAAGATAGATGCGTGAAAGCATCTACAGTGTCTATCTTTGATCATTTTCTCATATTGTATATTACAATGGTCATCATCTATATATAATTTTCATTAGTGTAGATGTATGTACAAAAGAGAATAAGGATGTTGTGTCGTCTTGGGTAGATTGTGGCGGCTGTTGTCATGTGTACTATTGCTTATACATCAAACACACAAAATGCTTTTAGCTTTAAAGTGCACATCTGGTATCATGATATCTTAAGCTCTATGGGATTGACGTGTACACCTTTTGTAGGTATTATTGACTATGTTGGGCATCAAAAGGGCATGTGGTTGATTGATTTGGGGTATACTAGAATTAGCAGCAGTTATAGATCTGAATGCCCCTGGGTAGTTTTTGGAAAAAAAGAAAGCTGAAGTCCAACTCTCGTGTTATGAAGATCCCTAGGATAGGTTAACATCCGCAATGTAGGCACTACTACGGATGTTGCATAAGAAAGGCCAGTATAGTTAATCAGATTGTAATCAGTTGCAGGTCCATTTGGGACATTGTCCTTAGAAACAAATAAGTACAACAAATTTTGACATTGTTCTTGTAAACTTCTCTAGATCCTATATTCTGTGCAAATAGGTGGCAAATCCTTATACATTCACATTTCAAGATCGTGAATAAGCATGTATAACAGGATTATCTCCATCACATGATCCACATAGCCATCATAAAGGCTTCAAAAACCAATGACTTTTTGCTTCTCTACGTTGCGAATATTTGCATATTCAGAGAAGAAAGGCTCTTCACCCATGTGAAGATGAGATGATAGAAGCTCACAATGATTTTTTGATATTAGTCTTAGAAGTATAGAACTGATTATTGAGCCAACTATCCCGACAAAGTTGAAATCCTATCCCATGATTAAATCTTGGGTTAAACATTTCCAATGACTTGGTTAGGAAGAGTTGTATTGTAGGCCTATATATTCTGTATATTCTGTGCAAATAGGTGGCAAATCCTCTATAGAATAACCATTTATTTCTCAAAAGAATATAATTTTTTTCTGTGCGGTAAAATCAGTTTAAACATTTTTACAGAAAAAACATGTGCCTTCTCAAGCAAAATTCGTGCGTTTTTTTATTTAATTTTTTTTATTTTTTTACTTTTATTTTTTGTAATTGTTGGGTATTGGAAGGTGCACGTAATAAAGTTTACCTTTTTAATCTTGCATCTTTTGCCCAAAATGTGCATGAAAGAATAAATTCACGACAAAAAAGATTAAAGAAAATGTCGGCACTCTGGTGTACGAGATTATTAGTTATGCCTTGACATTCCGATCTAGGCTAAAAATGTGCAATAACCTTGTGAGGGCCCAAGCACTCCAATTTGAACTTGGAGCAATGCATGGTGATTGACAACTGTATGCATGTAGAGAAGTATCGATAGTAATTGATTGTGGGTTTAATAAAGGATTTGAATTTCAAAAGAAATCTTCCTAGGCTTATGGGCTACACACACACACACACACACACACACACACACACACACACACACACACACACACACACACACAAACTTGCTCTACACTTTTTGATTCTAGCACAAAAATCTCTTCTCTCTTGTATTAAAAATATGTCTATTGATCTCGACCTTGAGGTTGATGCTAATAAAGTAGCAGTAATTGTCTTTCAATCATGCAATCATAAAGATTCGATGTACTTGTCATTTGAAAGTTAGGAAGAGCGATTTCTAAATGTCTATCTTAAATGCTTACATGGGTTGTATCATTTTATTTGCCATCATTTGAGATTGCAGTTTACATGTTCATGTTATTAGAGTCTTTATATCTTTAATGATCAATGTATGATATGAATAATTTAGAGTTATAAATGCATTGCTTAACCATTTTTATTTAACAATCATCTCTCTCTCTCTCTCTCTCTCTCTCTCTCTCTCTCTCTCTCTCTCTCTCTCTCTCTCTCTCTCTCTCTCTCTCTCTCTCTCTCTCTCTCTCTCTCTCTCTCTCTCTCTCTCTCTCTCTCTCTCTCAACCAGTAGATTGATGGGATGGTAGCTACTCAAAGTCCTAATGAGTATTTAGCTTTTAATTATCATTTGGAGCTTATGCTTGCGTGGAGAGTTGCTCTTGCTCTTGTTTTCTTGTGATTTTGTTGATTAGTAGATCTGTAGAAATTGTCAATTTTGAAATCAGTTTCAGAACTTGGTATCAGAGCCTTGGTTTTTGGGAGAATCATTGTTAGTATAATAGATTCAGAGCTTTAGGTTGAAGGAAGTACAAAGAAGAATTTTTCAAGCAATCAAAGAGAATTCAAAAAAATTCACGGTGATATATTATAGAATTCTATGAAAAGTAGGTTTTGTAGATTTAAGAATTACAAATTGCTTGTTTTTGATCGATTCTCTTTAAAAATGAGAGTCAAATCTCCTATTTTTTGCATTTTTTGGTCAGATAGACATGTGACGCTCTATAGTAAAGTTGATATTGTGGAGACATTGAATTTTCACAATACTAGCTATGTAAAATACCACTTGTAAGTGATGACACGTGTCTAGATGCTTAGCCCTATGCCTAATCATGTAAATTTTGATGGGAAAATAGAGGGAGAGAAGTGAGTAAGCGACTTATCGAGCACAACGTAATTATCCTCCTTTCCTAATGCATGACTACACGTATCAATATTGAACAAAACATAATAATAGAAGTCATGTTCAATCTTTTAGCAACCAGCTTTGAAATCGTTAGCAGTAAGGTGATTTTGTAGCCAAACAATAAAGTATAAGAGATTTATCAGTTACAAACAATCATAGAGATGCATACATTTTGACATAATATTGAACGCAATAAGAAGGATAGATTGATTCAGCAAGTAGTATGTACAAATCAGATGACGATGAGCACAAGACAATTGCGGATAGAAATCACGTACTCTAAGCTATCTTTGAGTAACTAGAAAGTATGTATGATGCACTTTCGCTGATAAGGAATAAGCGCGAAGAGGAATACTCTAATTGAACTCTGAAAAAAACTTGCTAAAAGATAGAGAGTTATTAAAGTCTATGATGATCAGCTATTTATACTAAGCAACTAATGCACATCTAGTAGGATAGCTAATCAGGTCGCAAATCGCAATAGCTAGTTGGTTATATCGTGTTGGCATCCATACAGTTAGGACTTCCCGAAAATTTACTTGCGACATGATTAGGACAAGGCTTTAGTTTCAATTCAAGTGGACAATAATTGTCTTTCATAGACATGGCCAAAGTCTTCGACTTTTGTCATCGTCATCATCGATAAGTCGGATGATGTCTGATATGTTGGAGCCACCTGTGAGCGATTCTCGAGTAGTTCTGCAGGCTGTATAGAAAACACTAGCAAAATTGTAAAACTGGATAATAAAATGGATGAAGATTAAAGATTGATTATTTGGTTGAACCACTCAGATAGTAGAATAATCCAACACTCTCCCTTAATCTTTGACCTTCAAACTTAGTTCCGCACAAAATTCTGTGTGCATCCAAGCTTAATGCTTTAGTAAAAATATTTGATGTCATATCTTGCGTTCGACAATACTGCAAGTCAACCTCTTTGTCGAGAACTTTGCTTCCGACATAGTGATACTCAATTTCAATGTGCTTACTCTTAGAATGAAATCTAGGATTAGTTGATAAAGCAATGTCACTTTGATTATCACAGAATAAACTTGTCAGAGCATATTGATTCAGATTGAGATCTGAAAGTAAGTTTCTCAACCATACTGCTTCTTTTGTAGCTTGAGAGGCTGTGATATACTCTAATTCAATGGAAGATAGAGCTATCGAAGTTTTCTTGCGATTGTTCTTTGAAATAAGACCTGTGTTGAGGAAGAATGTAAATCCAGAAGTGGATTTACAAGTGTCTACATCTCCTGACCAACTTGCATCTGAATAACCACTGAGAAAATTGAGTTTGTTGTTGTCGACTACTCTATAACGAATGCAAAAGTCCATAGTAGCTCGAAGTTATCTCAAAACTCTGATAAGAGTTTTCTAGAAATCGAATCGACAAAGTGTATGCTTTTCCATGCAACACTTCCGAAGTCCTTTTGGGCTGAAGCAGTTTCCACTACAGCCTGTATTCAGAACATATGTCCTACTAAAGGTCTCTCAGACAAAACACCATATGAAGTTTGGAAAGGCTCCAAACCATCGTTATCAAACTTACAAGTTTTTGAATGTATCGCGTATGCACAAATTCCACATGATCTCAAGAAGAACTCGACCTCCAAAGTATCAACTCTATTTTCATCAGCTACACTACTTCAAATAAAGTTTATAAGTTGTATGATCATGTCGAGTCGAAGATATTTACTAGTCGCGATGTCATCTTCATCGGAGATCAGTTTATCGACCTCAAATGTAAGGGCAAAGCTCATATAGCCGAACTATCAGACTCTCCCAAATTATCGAACTTTCCAGTTCTCAAATCAACTATTCCTATTGAAGGTCCTAGCTCATCTACTCCATGTTGGATTATTCTTCATCCAACTGTTTATCTAGCTCTACGGAATTTTTCATGTCTTTATACAGTCTGTAGAATCACAACTATTTTTACACTGTAGAAATACACGAAGTTTGGCAACAACGTCGCATTTTCTCTCTCTACAGACCCGACAATGTTGCTTGTCAAGAATCTCGGGTAAGAATGTAGTGTCAAATTTTTTGCATTTTTCATTTGTCAAAAATTACGTGTAAAAAATGCAATGTCGCCTTTTTCGCATTTTTCGCCTGTCAAGAGTTACGTGCAAAAATGCAGTGTCGCCTTTTTTGCATTTTTCGCCTGTCACAGACTGTTTACGGCCAATTGTCTCGCTTATCAGCAAGTAACTTTTGAAAAAAACTGGATGAATGCCAGCGAACACCAGCCAACTGGCAATCACATTTGACGGCCTTATTACTTAGTATAAATCAGCTGTTCGTACATTTCATTATCAAGGTACGATCAACATTGTGAATTGTGAAGGAGTTGAGTGTTATTACACGACGCTTCCTACGCTCTCATCAAGCAGATTGTTCACAATCAGAAAGTATTGTTGTTAGTTCTCTATCAAGCTTTCAAGCTTGAAATCTCTTGAGCATTCTAGCTCAGTCTTTTAGAGATTTTAGAGTTGCTATTGCGCTACTGCTTATCAGCAGAGTTGCTTATTTCAGACTTATTCTCAGTTACTTAGAGACAACTTTAGAGTGCGTGATTTCTATCCGCTATTGTCTTGCACTCATTAGCATCTGTTCTTGTTTTTCTTAATCAATATTATTTCCTTGTTGCATTCAGTTTGTGTCAGAATGCATGCATCTCTGTATTGCTTTTGTAACTGATATAAATTATCTGAGAATTCAATACTTTATGTTTGGCTATGTAATTACTTAGTATCTAGCGAAAGCTAGTTGCTAAAGATTGGACATGATTTCCATCACTACTGCTTTGTTCAATTTTTGATAGGTGTACTCATGCATTGGAAGTAGGAAGTTTTCGCATTCTATTACTCACCTATTTTCGACACTCCATATGAACAACGTATTCTGAATCCCAAGAAGATGATGTTGCATTTCAATGACTACGGCATGATGAAAATTATCAACTTCGCTCAATTCCTAGAAGATCAACAAGAGTCAGCAGGCCACCTATAAGGTATATCGACGAGTCTGCAACTTACCTTATCCAAGAGTCGACTACTTATGCACTCAGTCAGCCCGATTTTGATCTTTAGATAGAAGCTAGGGATAAAGAGTACTCATCTCTCATCAAAAACCAGACTTGGAGTATTGGCAAATTACCTACTAGCAAAAATGTAGTCGATTGCAAATGGTTATTCAAAATCAAGCACAAGGCAGATGGAAGTATTTATCGAAGAAAGGCTCGACTTTTTGCCAGAGGATTTTCTCAGGTCCACAACGTCAACTACACTAAGACTTTTATTCACTAGTTAGTCATTTGCTACTGCAACAGATTTGGAAATACATCAAATGGATGTACAGACAACATATCCTAATGGAGTTATTGAAGAAGACATTTACATGGTGCAACCCGAAGGTTACAATATCGAAGGTAAACACAAGCATGTATGTAAACTGCATAAAGCACTTTATGGCTTGAAGCAATCTGCTCGAGCATGGTTTCAAAGGATCAATACTTTCCTTATCGATCACGGCTATAAACTCAAAATCTAATGTCTACTTCAAGTTAGTGCACAACATTCTTTTATTATCATCACTTTGTATGTGGACAACACATTGCTTTTCACATTGTGAATGTATAAGGATTTGCCACCTATTTGCACAGAATATAGGATCTAGAGAAGTTTACAAGAACAATGTCAAAATTTGTTGTACTTATTTGTTTCTAAGGACAATGTCCCAAATGGACCTGCAACTGATTACAATCTGATTAACTATACTGGCCTTTCTTATGCAACATCCGTAGTAGTGCCTACATTGCGGATGTTAACCTATCCTAGGGATCTTCATAACACGAGAGTTGGACTTCAGCTTTCTTTTTTTCCAAAAATTACCCAGGGGCATTCAGATCTATAACTGCTGCTAATTCTAGTATACCCCAAATCAATCAACCACATGCCCTTTTGATGCCCAACATAGTCAATAATACCTACAAAAGGTGTACACGTCAATCCCATAGAGCTTAAGATATCATGATACCAGATGTGCACTTTAAAGCTAAAAGCATTTTATTTGTTTGATGTATAAGCAATAGTACACATGACAACAGCCGCCACAATCTACCCAAGACGACACAACATCCTTATTCTCTTTTGTACATACATCTACACTAATGAAAATTATATATAGATGATGACCATTGTAATATACAATATGAGAAAATGATCAAAGATAGACACTGTAGATGCTTTCACGCATCTATCTTGTTTTCAGACTGATTGTCAAAAATAAGCTCATAGATTTTGTAGAGTAGAGTTAGCTTCTTGAGCATGCGATTTCGTTCGCAATTGTCTTGTGCTCATAGCATCTATCTAACTTGTATTTTCATACATTCATTTGAATCAACTATTGTCTTGTTATTGCGTTTAAATCTTTGTCAGCGTTGCATGCTTTTGCTATTTCGTTTATGTCCGACTCTCTTATTGTTTTGTCTGACTGTTTTCTATTCTCGCTTCTGCAAAGTACAAAAACATTTTCTTTGTGTTTGCCTACATGACCCATTGTGATCCGCGTAGTGTACGCACTGAGAAGATTTCCACCACCATCTCCCAGAAAATTTATTCTCTCACTAGGTTAAAAAAGAAATCCACTAATGGACCCCATCTTCCTAAAGACTTGTATTATTGATGTACTTTTCAGCCCTCCCTAAGTTCTGTTCCAAAATTTCTCTCACTAGCTACTCACTTGATGTTCACAAAGACACAAGTGGCAAGATCCTCTTGATCTTTGTTCAAAAGAACACTTAAGAAGGATTCTACAAAACAATGCTCAAAAAATTGGAATTGATTTGAACCTAGAAACTCACAAAGGTTTCACTTGTTTTGATTATCTCAAATTTTGCTTCTATCCCTCTCAATGGACTTCTAGCCACAATTCTTACACTCCCTCACAAAGATGAAATGAAGATAAGATGAGATTCTATCCAAGTTTTATCAAATCAAGTCAATTTTCAAAAATTTTGGACAAAAACATGGCTAAAACTTACTCCTTCCTATTGATGGTTTTTCAAGTACTTGATCGTACTTGGCGGCGTTAGTGATATATGCAAAACAGCTCAGTCGAGTTCACCCTAGTTCTCAGTATTAGATTACCTCTTACTTCTCTAGGAGAAGACCATGTCAGGACCAACATTCTGTGGATGATGATGTGGATGACGATGCACCTATTCACACAGACCAGAGACTGCACACCACTCATACTCATATTGCAACTTTTAGAGGGCTTTATCCCAGTCTAAATTCATTAGATTTGATGACACTAAGTCCAATCTAATCAATGGCATACAAACATTGATGCGTTTCCTAGATCTAGCACCAAAAACCTCACCAAGATCAATCGCTATGAAATTCTTTGGATCTGATAAAAAATGAAGATTATTTTGAGGTACAAAGTTGTCCACACGTGTGAATAGTACAGAATCTGACCTAACCAAGTTTGGTCTCCAAATTTTCATATCAACTTCAAGTTGGCCCTCCAATTCTAGCTTTTAGCACCAAAAACTTGCTAAAATTGGATTGTATAAATGATCAATGATTAACTCTTGTACCTCGCTCTGATACCATGGTAAAGTACAATATTTTTAACCTTACTTGAGCCTCTTAATGACTCCCTCTAACCTAACCCTAGAGTTTTGCCAAGTTGGTGGCTAGGTAGATCAACCACCTCCATGATATTTTGGAATCCTACTAATTATGATTGACGAATCATAAAATTCTAAATTTTTATGATTGACAAATTATAAATAGACACTTAATTGTCATTAGAAGATTATGAGGAAATGTGATGATTCTTATATATGGTGAGTAATTTGTGATCTACTGAATGAGTCAAAAATTTTGGTCAGTTAAGGTACGTATCTCACACATACATTCTCATTAAGTAAATTGTTTTTACTTGTAGAGAGTTTGCTTACTTTAGTGATGAAACTTTACTACACACACACACACACACACACACATGAATTGATGAAGAGCAAGAGATGTTGTAGTGTGAAAAACATAGGGGAGACTACTCAAATACAGAGTTGCATCTACATTATTGTAACTCCTTGTACTTTTGCACGTTCACTAAGACTTGTCCAAGAGCCCTTCTATTCACTGATTGTTAATAGCAATCTACTCTGAACGTGTGTTGTATTCTCTTGAATCACATAAGTCTATTATCTCTTTCTTTCAAATTTACGTGGTAACATCCTGATCAAAACTATTGCATTCTCAGATGTCTACTAAATTAGTAGCATGGTTTTCATAGATACTCTTTGATCAAATCAATCAATTTTCAAACTTTCTAAGTGCAAGATCTCTAAAATGTTATTGTACAGTCATTATTAGAAAATCATTTTTCTTGTTTGCTTTCGCTGCTCAACTTTTGTTTATTAGAATCTCGATCCATCTACTGTAGTTCGACTCAAGGCCTAATTCGAATGTTGTTTAGCTTCATCTTCAAGACATCATGCTGGATTGTTTTGTTGCCTGATACTATGTTTGAAGCACATCCCATCCATCTCTTGCCATTACATCATCACTAATATGGGCATTGGAGCCTATCCTTCTCTAGTAGGTTTATTAAGGATAGCTCCTATTGTGCCCTCTTATCAAATGAACTCATATCAACAAGAGTTGTTGGTCATTACTCCACTTCTATCACAATGTCCCAAAACTCTTTCTCCATCAGATTGCTATTCATTTTATATTTTCAAATGCTATAGTTGGATACCCATTCAATTTACTAGCTTCACCAAGTACAGATTCATCCACTCCTACCGTTTTTCCAAAAATAGCCCTCAATGCCACTTCTAATGGCTCATCGAATGCCTTTGAGAGTGATTGCAAGGTTTGCAAACCAACTTCAAGGCCAAAAAGTCTTCTAGGCCCACTTGCTAGTTATTTTGTCCTAACAAGCCAAAAACAGCTCGGAATTGTCGAAACGCTCCAATGTGGCATCATTGACTACCTTGCTCTTAAAATGGTCTGGTTAAACCTTCGATCTGCTTTCTCCTTGCAATCTGGCACACTATGTTTAGGAGAAATTGTACTTATAGAATACATTCCTTTTTTGTCCTTAAACTAGAAAAAAATTAGCTTTCGAATGAGCATAAATGTTCTAGACGTTGTTCATTTATATATATGTGCTCCAATACAAACTCTGTCATTGCTTGATGCAAAGTATTTTATTGCCTTCATTGACGAATATTCCAGAAGAACAGTTGTTTATTTCATTAAGAAAAAATCGGAGGCTTTCCAAATATTTTGACAATTCAAAGAGCGTGTAGAATATCAAACTAGTAAATGAATTAAAGCACTGAGGGCCGACAACGGGGGAAAAGACATCTCTACCAAATTCAAGGAGTATTGCCTTAACAACGACATTGAGCAACAATACATTACCTCCTATTTGCCTCATTCGAATGGTTTGCTCAGAGAAAGAACAGAATATTGTTGCTGAAAAGCAATGTGTTGTCCACATACAAAGTGATGATAATAAAAGAATGTTGTGCACTAACTTGAAGTAGACATTAGATTTTGAGTTTATAGCCGTGATCGATAAGGAAAGTATTGATCCTTTGAAACCATGCTCGAGCAGATTGCTTCAAGCCATAAAGTGCTTTATGGAGTTTACATACATGATTGTGTTCACCTTCGATATTGTAACCTTCGGGTTGCACCATGTAAATGTCTTCTTCGATAACTCCATTAGGATATGTTGTCTGTACATCCATTTGATGTATTTCCAAATCTGTTGCAGTAGCAAATGACTAACTAGTGAATAAAAGTCTCAGTGTAGTTGACGTTGTGGACCTGAGAAAATCCTCTGGCAAAAAGTCGAGCCTTTCTTCGATAGATACTTCCATCTGCCTTGTGCTTGATTTTGAATAACCATTTGCAATCGACTACATTTTTGCTAGTAGGTAATTCGCCAATACTCCAAGTCTGGTTTTTGATGAGAGATGAGTACTCTTTATCCCTAGCTTCTTTTCAAAGATGAAAATCGGGCTGACTGAGTGCCTCTTCGACAGTAGTCAACTCTTGGATAAGGTAAGCTGCAGACTCGTCGATATACCTTATAGGTGGCCTGCTGACTCTTGTTGATCTTCTAGGAATTGAGAGAAGTTGATAATTTTCATCATGCTGTAGTCGTTGAAATGCAACATCATCTTCTTGGGATTCAGAATACGTTGTTCATATGGAGTCTCAAAAATAGGTGAGTAATAGAATGCGAAAACTTCCTACTTCCAATGCATGAGTACACCTATCAAAAATTGAACAAAGCAGTAGTGATGGAAATCATGTCCAATTTTTAGCAACTAGCTTTCGCTAGATACTAAGTAATTACGTAGCCAAACATAAAGTATTGGATTCTCAGATAATTTATATCAGTTACAAAAGCAATACAGAGATGCATGCATTCTGACACAAACTGAATGCAACAAGGAAATAATATTGATTAAGAAAAACAAGAACAGATGCTAATGAGTGCAAGACAATAGCGGATAGAAATCACGCACTCTAAAGTTGTCTCTAAGTAACTGAGAATAAGTCTGAAATAAGCAACTCTGCTGATAAGCAGTAGCGCAATAGCAACTCTAAAATCTCTAAAAGATTGAGCTAGAATGCTCAAGAGATTTCAAGCTTGAAAGCTTGATAGAGAACTAACAACAATACTTTCTGATTGTGAACAATCTGCTTGATGAGAGCATAGGAAGCGTAGTGTAATAACACTCAACTCCTTCACAATTCACAATGTTGATCTTACCTTGATAATGAAATGTACGAACAGCTGATTTATACTAAGTAATAAGGCCGTCAAATGTGATTGCCAGTTGGCTGGTGTTCGCTGGCATTCATCCAGTTTTTTTCAAAAGTTACTTGCTGATAAGCGGGACAATTGGCCGTAAACAGTCTGTGACACTGCATTTTTGCACGTAATTTCTGACAGGCGAAAAATGCAAAAAAGGCGACATTGCATTTTGTACACGTAATTTTTGACAAATGAAAAATGCAAAAAATTTGACACTATATTCTTACCTGAGATTCTTGACAAGCGACACTGTTGGGTTTGTAGAGAGAGAAAATGTGACGCTGTTGCCAAACTTCGTGTATTTTTGCAGACTGTGTAAAAATACTTGTGATTCTGCAGACTGTATAAAGACATGAAAAATTCCATAGAGCTAGATAAACAGTGGGATGAAGAATAATCCAACATGGAGTAGATGAGCGAGGACCTTGAATAGGAATAGTTGATTTGAGAACTGGAAAGTTCGATAATTTGGGAGAGTCTGATAGTTCGGCTATATGAGCTTTGCCCTTACCATTTGAGGTCGGCTATATGAGCTTTGCCCTTACCTTTGAGGTCGATAAACTGATCTCCGATGAAGATGACATCGTGGCTAGTAAATATCTTCGACTCGACATGATCATACAACTTATAAACTTTATCTGAAGTAGTGTAGCTGATGAAAATAGAGTTGATACTTTGGAAGTCGAGTTTCTTCCTGAGATCATGTGGAATTTGCGCATATGCGATACATTCAAAAACTTGTAAGTTTGATGACGATGGTTTGGAGCCTGTCCAAACTTCATATGGTGTTCTGTCTGAGAGACCTTTAGTAGGACATATGTTCTGAATACAGGCTGTAGTGGAAATTGCTTCAGCCCAAAAGGACTTCGGAAGTGTCGCATGGCAAAGCATACACTTTGCCGATTCGACTAACGTTCTGTTCTTTCTCTGAGCAAACTATTCGAATGAGGGAAATAGGAGGTAATGTATTGTTGCTCAATGTCGTTGTTAAGGCAATACTCCTTGAATTCGGTAGAGATGTGTTCTCCCCCGTTGTCGGCCCTTAGTGCTTTAATTCATTTACTAGTTTGATATTCTACACGCTCTTTGAAGTGTCAAAATATTTTGAAAGCCTCCGATTTTTTCTTAATGAAATAAACAACTGTTCTTCTAGAATATTCGTCAATGAACGCAATAAAATATTTTGCATCAAGCAATGATAGAGTTTGTATTGGAGCACATATATCTAAATGAACAACGTCTAGAACATTTTTGCTCATTCGAAAGCTAATTTTCTCTAGTTTAAGGACAAAAAAGGAATGTACCCTATAAGTACAACTTCTCCTAAACATAGTGAGTGCCAGATTGCAAGGAGAAAGTAGATCGAAGGTCTAATCAGACCATTTCAAGAGCAAGGTAGTCAATGATGCCACATTGGAGCGTTTCGACAATTCCGAGCCGTTTTTGGCTTGTTAGGACAAAATAACTAGCAAGTGGGCCTAGAAGACTTTTGGGCCTTGAAGTGGATTTGCAAACCTTGCAAGACCATATTTAAACTAGAAGCTTTGAAGAAACAACAAGTTTTCCTACATTTGACCCCTTAAATGCGATCTAGTATAATATGAAATAAATTCATGACATACCTGTAGATGCTTAATCAATGGGAGGTTGCTAAGGAATAAAAAAACGTACACTTCTTCATATTCATAACAAACAACTAGTGCTAAAAATATATAAATAACAGGTCCATATCTCATGCCTTTGAAAGCAAGAGTGTTAACCTTCCAATCTGCAACTCGAGCCATAGGATACTACATGACTTACGTTGTTCTAATTAAATTATCTTCAAAAGCAAAAGTGCTAAGCTTTCAAGAAGCCAGGCTCAAAGGGCAATGCAACATTGTGTAAGCTGCAGTAATCTCAATGTAAAATCATAGAGCATAAAATTAGACAATGAGATCGAGCAATTTTATTTATCATTGAAGCAGAGCACGGAACCAAATGAATAATTTATCAACAGAAATTTTATATCTGTCTTACTTCAGACGTCGTCCTTAACTTATACATCGTGTGCACGAATGCTATATATATTTAGTCTCAGGGCATAGCTTTACTAAGATCACAATGTTGCTAATTATGTTTTGCTGATCAGAGATCTGAGACGCTGCACATCCGCAGCGTTCAGCTGCAATGCCCTCTCTAATACGGCGTCATCGATAGGTGGGGTGGAGGCAAAGAGCGCCTCTGCAACTTGCGTTGAAGGCAGAGAAAGCCACAACTGCGCCGTAGCCGACATTGAGCTGGAAATGCACGAGGCCTCTGGGGAAGATGAACAGCTCCCCGGCTTTAATCGTTTGCGCGAAGAGTTTATTGTCCGACGTGCTGGTGACGAAACCTACAAGGAGCGTGCCCTTTGCGAGGAAGAGAATCTCAGGGGCGCGGGGGTGCAGCACATGGGGAGGGTTGAGGTCGTGGGGTGCGAAGTCGATTCGAGCTGTGAAGACCCCCTGAGTGTTGAGACCTCCGAAGGTGAGGACGTTGGCCGGTGTAACTGCTACGCCTAGTGCATTGGAAGTATTTTCGGGTTTCTTCAGAGAATCAGATGCGAAGTCTGATGCTTGCACTTGAGCAGGATCTTTGCATGGAAATCCATTCACGTGGAGCTTTTGGGTGGTGTCCTCTTTTGTACACCGCTTTTGTACAAATCTCAAGTTGGTAGTTTTACATTGTTTCCATGATTAATTGCTCATGAGATAGTTTAAGTAGTTTCAATCATAATTTTTGCTTTCCCCTATATCATGATGCATGCAGTCGATTACTTTCAATTCTTTTGCACCTACTCATAAATGAAAGGTCCACACAATGGATAACTATTATTAACATCATCATAAGAATGGTGGGGTCCACTTCTTCCCCCTCTTGTTTCTAACAAGTTCTAATGGACTTAGTTCTCTTATTAGTATATCTAAATTTCTGATTATTAACTGCATCTAGAAGTGCAAGTAGAAGATCATAATCGAACTTAACAACAACCAAGCCAGAAAATTACTAAGAGAAATCCAATCTAAAGAGAACAGTTGAAGTTAAGCATGGACCTTTTGGTTCCTTTGTCCATTTGTGTTTCATGCTCGACAAATAATGCTAATATCACCAACAACATTGAAACATTAGTCCAATTATTAATATACTGTTTGCCATTAAACTCTATAACATTTGGATTCCATTGGACAAGAGTATTTTCTATGTCAACGAATCTGATTGAAGCTAGCGGACTGCGGGCCTCAAGCAAGCTTGGGTTCGAGCGAGTTTTCTTCATAAATACGAGTAAGCTTTTCAGTCCTATTTTTTTCCTACACGTTCTTTTGTTTTGTGGCTCAAGCTACCTCTACCTTCCTCTATAGCCTTTGCACTGTACAAAAAGTAGAGTACACAAGCAAAGAATATAGGTCTTGATTCATAAATCATTTATGGACAAATCTGATTCATAATTCTATTGTATTTTGATAAAAACAGGATAAAACTTATTATGAGCTGGTTATGTGAAAATATGCAGGAGATATTGCAAAGGGAAATCTGTTACATGTATTCCAATGGGTTTTTTTGCTCGCCAATATGGTGCAGCCTTTACTTTTTTTAAATTTTCAGTATAACTTTTTGCATGACGCTAGCTAGTAGACTACAAAGATGGGACCTTCTTAATATGTTTAATAATTCTATTCACTACCTCAATGATAGTTACTTTATTAATGCTACTAATTACCAACTAGTCCTTCTTATCAACTTGCATAAGATTCAACAATCTGAACATTGATAGCAGACCACTTCAAAATTAAAAAACGGCTCTTGTTGTGGTACAGGGACAATTGTTTTAAACATGAATATTATTGTGACATGAGTATCCCATTCCTCATTTCCTATTACAAAATATGACAAGTGCACTTTGCCTTCGCTTAAACAATGTAGTATCTATGGTAGGGCTCAAATCGACCTGTTACCTTTTATAATAAGGTCATGAGAACTTTAGTCCTGTCTACTTATTTGTTATAGTCATCAGCTTCAGAATGTGCAAGTGATGTTTTTCGTGCAAATCTCCTTCCTGTTGTTCAAGCCTCTCATGAGACTTGCAATATTGAGATGTCACCTAATCCAAAGTTTTGTATTGTTTTGCATGGATTTTATTATTTTAAGTATGGGTGCGGCAAAGTTGACATTGATGTCGAATTCAATCTTAGTTTCAATATGTAAGTAATCCTAGTGGTGAGGCTAAATGCAAGCCTATTCATGTAGTTGCTTGAATGGCATTGCCTTTAGGCCCAACCACAAGCTCTTGAGGACCAAGCACAAGCTCTTGCTGCAGTTGTTCAATCACATAAAGCACTACTTTACACATTGAGATGTCTCCTTTGGTATCCATCTATTTTAAAAGCCATGGAGTTGCTTACATATTTCTCTTTGTCATTTCTTGTTCGTTCTTCCGAGGAGCAATGAGGCTAATTAAATCGCTGGATTCTGCCACAAAGCTCAAATGCACCCAAGATGTGCAACCTCATATAGTGTACTATTGCTTACACATCAAATGCAGAAAATGCTTTTAGCTTTAAAATGCACATCTGGTATCATGATATCTGAACCTCTATGGGATTGACGTGTACACCTTTTGTAGGTATTATTGACTATGTTGGGCATCAAAAGGACATGTGGTTGATTGATTTGGGGTATACTAGAATTAGCAGCAGCTATAGATCTGAATGCACTGGGTAGATTTTGGAAAAAAAGAAAGTTGAAGTGCAACTCTCGTGTTATGAAGATCCCTAGGATAGGTTAACATCCGCAATGTAGACACTACTACATATGTGGCATAAGAAAGGCCAGTATAGTCAATCAGATTATAATCAGTTGCAGGTCCATTTGGGACATTGTCCTTAGAAACAAATAAGTACAACAATTTTTGACATTGTTCTTGTAAACTTCTCTAGATCCTATATTCTGTGCAAATAGGTGGCAAATCCTTATACATTCACATTTCAAGATCGTGAATAAGCATGTATAACAGGATTATCTCCATCACATGATCCACATAGCCATCATAAAGGCTTTAAAAACCAATGACTTTTTGCTTCTCTACGTTGAGAATATTTGCATATTCAGAGAAAAAAGGCTCTTCACCCATGTGAAGATGAGATGATAGAAGCTCACAATGATTCATTGATATTGGTCTTAGAAGTATAGAACCGATTATTGAGCCAACTATCCCTACAAAGTTGAAATCCAATCCCATGATCAAATCTTGGGTTAAACATTTCCAGTGACTTGGTTAGGAAGAGTTGTATTGTAGGCCCTTGTGAGTCCATTGATTGTCAAACCTTCATAGACTCAAAGGGTGGCACTTGAATACCTTCATGCAACTTCTTGATTGTGAACTTGGAAGTGAAATTTGGCTCACTGACATGAGGCCTATGAGCTATAACATTTATTTTTCATTGCATCATCATCTATTGGTTGTGAGAGCAGATTTAGGTTAAACCTTTGTGGCCAAGGCATATACAGAAAGAAAATCTCATGGATTCCCATTGAAAATATAAAAGCGAGCTTCTTGTTCTTGTTAACTGTTAGGTGAAATTCACCAAGTAACAATGAAGAATGTTATCATATAGTCTCAAATAATCTTCTTCATGATAGTTTAGGACACAAATGACACAAATGATAAGATTGCGTGGAGTGGGAAGGAAGGGATCTAAAAAAGCCGTCAATAGTTTTTTCTTTGAAAAGGGAGTTTATCCAAAGACGAGTGTGCCTCATAGGTAAAACTCATTATCTATGGAATCTCTCTTGTTCTAAAAAGTTTGGGATATTTATCATATTATACCTCAATTGGCATATATCAATCGTAACAAACTGATTTGCCTATGTTTTTATCTGCCAAAGCTCTCACATAGTATACTTTGAGGTGTATGTCAACTTTGTGCAGTTGATGATGGAATTTTATTCATGTGAAAATACTTTTAAGATTTCTCATTGGGGCAGATAGATATATCAGAGAACTTTTGATATTAGATAATTTCTTTCTTTGGTCGATATTGTATGAAAAGTTCAACTCAAGGTTGCTTTCTTCCTTCAATTTAACTTTATTGGCTTCAAAAATGGTACTTTTACCCTTCAAACTTCAATGGATATCTCTTTCTTGCAATCTAAATAGTACTTATCAAATTGTGAAACTAATTCTCGTGGAGACTTCAATATCAATATGCTTGCTTGCAACAATCATGCCAACCATCTTACGACATTCATGCAAAAACATGGTTTTCAACAAACTATCACAACAACAACATTGTATGAAAGCCAGTCAAAATGTATGCATCTCTGTGATTGTTTGTAGCTGATAAATCTCTTATACTTCATTGTTTGGCTATAAAATCACTTTACTGCTAACGATTTCAAAGCTGGTTGCTAAACGATTGAACATGACTTCTGTCATTATGTTTTGTTCAATATTGATACGCGTAGTCATGCATTAGGAAAGGAGGATGATTCTGTTGCGCTCGATAAGTCGCTTACTCACTTCTCTCCCTCTATTTTCCCAACAGAATTTACACTATTAGGCATAGGGCTAAGCATCTAGACACATGTCATCACTTACAAGTGGAATTTTACATAGCTAGTATTGTGAAAATCCAATGTCTCCACAATATCAACTTCACTATAGAGCGTCACATGTCTATCTGACCAAAAACATGCAAAAAATAGGAATTTGTAATTCTTAGATCTAAAACAAGCAATTTGTAATTCTTAGATCTACAAATCCTGCTTTTGATAGAATTCTATAATATATCACTATGAATTTTTTTGAATTCTCTTTGATTGCTTGAAAATTTCTTTTTTGTACTCCCTTCAACCTAAAGCTCTGAATCTATTATACTAACAATGATTCTCCCAAAAACCGAGGCTCTGATACCAAGTTCTGAAACTGATTTCAAAATTGGCAATTTCTACAGATCTACTAATAAACAAAATCACAAGAAAACAAGAGCTTCTCTACGTTCCGAATATTTGCATATTCAGAGAAAAAAGGCTCTTCACCCGTGTGAAGATGAGATGATAGAAGCTCACAATGATTCATTGATATTGGTCTTAGAAGTATAGAACCGATTATTGAGCCAACTATCCCTACAAAGTTGAAATCCAATCCCATGATCAAATCTTGGGTTAAACATTTCCAGTGACTTGGTTAGGAAGAGTTGTATTGTAGGCCCTTGTGAGTCCATTGATTGTCAAACCTTCATAGACTCAAAGGGTGGCACTTGAATACCTTCATGCAACTTCTTGATTGTGAACTTGGAAGTGAAATTTGGCTCACTGACATGAGGCCTATGAGCTATAACATTTATTTTTCATTGCATCATCATCTATTGGTTGTGAGAGCAGATTTAGGTTAAACCTTTGTGGCCAAGGCATATACAGAAAGAAAATCTCATGGATTACCATTGAAATTTTAAAAGTGAGCTTCTTGTTCTTGTTAACTATTAGGTGAAATTCACCAAGTATCAATCAAGAATGCTATCATAAAGTCTCAAATAGTCTTCTTCATGATAGTCTAAGACCCAAATGACACAAATGATAAGATTGCGTGGAGTGGGAAGGAAGGGATATAAAAAAGCCATCAATAGTTTTGTCTTTGAAAAGGGAGTTTATCTAGAGACGAGTGTGTCTCATAGCCAAAACTCATTATCTATGGAATCTCTCGTGTTCTAAATAGTTTGGGATATTTATCATATTATACCTCAATTGGCATATATCAATCGTAACAAACTGATTTGCCTATGTTTTTCTCTGCCAAAGCTCTCACATAGTATACTTTGAGGTGTATGTCAACTTTGTGCAGTTGATGATGGAATTTTATTCATGTGAAAATACTTTTAAGATTTCTCATTGCGGCAGACAGATATATCAGAGATCTTTTGATATTAGATAATTTCTCTCTTTGGTCGATATTGTATGAAAAGTTCATTTTAAGGTTGCTTTCTTCTTCAATTTAACTTTATTGGCTTCAAAAATGGTACTTTTACTCTTCAAACTTCAATGGATATCTCTTTCTTGCAATCTAAATAGTACTTATCAAATTGTGAAACTAATTCTCGTGGAGACTTCAATATCAATATGCTTGCTTGCAACAATATGCCAACCATCTTACGACATTCACGCAAAAACATGGTTTTCAACAAACTAACACAACAACAACATTGTATGGAAGCCAGATATATCATATTTGGAGAAATGCACATGGACACAACTCGAAAAGTTTTTATGGAGTCATGAATTGTTATTGGAGTGACGACTCACCAATTTATTATTACCTATACAGTGACCCAAATATCATGTAAGCCTCCTTCATCGGGTTTCTATTGCTGGAAGTATTGTTGCTTCTCATGAAACTCAACATAAAGAGTAGCATTATTGTCATCTGATTCCTGGAAAGAACTAGGACAACTTGCAACTACCCTACGTAGTGACTTGCATCAAACAATAACTTTTAAACCACCTTCTAACATTCACACTTCCCACATGCAATTTCGCAGCATCCTCTACAAATCAAATAATTGTTGTTTCAAGTTTTGATTCTCAAGCACGACTTGCTGCAGGTTTGCCTGCGCTTGAACTGCTTCCGAATGTGATAACCATCCCATATATTGTCCTGTTGCATGCCTTTCTTTTGGGAAGCTCTCTTTCCAACTGGATATTCTCGTCCCTCAAGAAACCTTGTTCCTCCATAAGCTGCTCCAGCTTGTTGGCTATTATCATGCGTAAGATTGTTTTCGCCTATTCCTTTAGCAAATCCCTGCTAACCGAGAGTCATAAGGAGCGATGAGATTCTATCCAAGCTTTATCAAATCAAGTCAATTTTCACAATTTTTGGACAAAAACATGGCTAAAACTTACTCCTCCCTCTTGATGGTTTTTCAAGACCTATAAATCACTTTTAGAGGGCTTTATCCCAGTCTAAATTCATTAGTTTTGATGACACTAAGTCCAATCTAATCAATGGCATACAAACATTGATGCTTTTCCTAGATCTAGCATCAAAAAAACTCACCAAGATCAATCGCTATGAAATTCTTTGGATCTGATAAAAAATGAAGATTATTTTGAGGTACGGAGATGTCCACACGTGTGAATAGTACGGAATATGACCCTAACCAAGTTTGGTCTCCAAATTTTCACCCCTTCTATCAACTTCAAGTTGGCCCTCCAATTCTAGCTTTTAGCACCAAAAACTTGCTAAAAGTGGATTGTATAAATGATCAATGATTAACTCTTGTACCTCGCTCGGATACCATGGTAAAGTACAATATTTTTAACCTTACTTGAGCCTATTAATGACTCCCAAGAGGGATTGATTGATTGATTATAGCTTGAATGCAAAACTAGATGACAAAACTTGATCTAGATTAGCAATTCTACACACATCAATCAAGAGCAATAAAATATTATTGATATACATGAAGATCCAACCCCCACGTGTATGGTACAATCTCCGGCATGACCTAAAATCATAAATTATCATAAAAACAAGGTATCTTATCATTTGGATCACAAAAAATACAGGTTTCATAATGAAGAAGTCAAGATTACCAAACCACTCTAAAAAATTATAAGGCATTACTATGGAATGGTGAATAGTATGTAAAAAAGCTCTTCCCCAGCTCAAGTTATGTGAAAATCCAATATGTAATAAGAAAGATGATTGAGCATTTTTGTCCTAATTTTTCAATCTAGCCTAACCCTAGAGTTTTGCCAAGTTGGTGGCTAGGTAGATCAACCACCTCCATGATATTTTGGAATCCTACTAATTATGATTGACGAATCATAAAATTTAAAATTTTTATGATTGAAAAATTATAAATAGACACTTAATTGTCATTAGAAGATTATAAGGAAATGTGAGGATTCTTATATATGGTGAGTAATTTGTGATCTATTGAATGAGTCAAAAATTTCTGTCAGTTTGTTGGAAATCTAAATTTCTTTACTCTAGTGTTTAATTGAGAACGTACGTATCTCACACATACATTCTCATTAAGTAAATTGTTTTTACTTGTAGAGAGTTTGCTTAATCTAGTGATGAAACTCTACTACACACACACACACACACACACACACACACACACATGAATTGATGAAGAGCAAGAGATGTTGTAGTGTGAAAAACATAGGGGAGACTGCTCAAATACAAAGTTCCATCTACATTATTGTAACCACTTGGACTTTTGCACGTTCACTAAGACTTGTCCAAGAGCCCTTCTATTTACTGATTGTTAATAGCAATCTAGTCTGAACGTGTGTTGTATTCTCTTGAATCACATAAGTCTATTATCTCTTTCTTTCAAATTTACGTGGTAACATCCTGATCAAAACTATTGCATTCTCAAATGTCTACTAAATTAGTAGCATGGTTTTCATAGATACTCTTTGATCAAATCAATCAATTTTCAAACTTTCTAAGTGCAAGATCTCTAAAATGTTATTGTAAAGTCATTATTAGAAAATCATTTTTCTTGTTTGCTTTCGCTGCTCAACTTTTGTTGATTCGAATCTCGATCCATCTACTGTAGTTCGACTCAAGGCCTAGTTCAAATGTTGTTTAGCTTCATCTTCAAGACATCATGCTAGATTGTTTTGTTGTCTGATACTATGTTTGAAGCGCATCCCATCCATCTCTTGCCATTACATCATCACTAATATGGGCATTGGAGCCTATCCTTCACTAGTAGGTTTATTAAGGATAGGGCCTATTATGCCCTCTTATCAAATGACCTCATATCAACAAGAGTTGTCAGTCTCTACTCCACTTCTATCACAATGTCCCAAAACTCTTTCTCCATCAGATTGCTATTCATTTTATATTTTCAAATGCTATAGTTGGATACCCATTCAATTTACTAGCTTCACCAAGTACAGATTCATCCACTCCTACCGGTTTTCCAAAAATAGCCCTCAATGCCACTTCTAATGGCTCATTGAGTGCCTTTGAGAGTGATTGCAAGGTTTGCAAATCAACTTCAAGGCCAAAAAGTCTTCTACACCCACTTGCTAGTTATTTTGTCCTAACAAGCCAAAAACAGCTCGGAATTGTCGAAACGCTCCAATGTGGCATCATTGACTACCTTGCTCTTGAAATGGTCTGATTAGACCTTCGATCTGCTTTGTCCTTGCAATCTGGCACTCACTATGTTTAGGAGAAATTGTACTTATAGAGTACATTCCTTTTTTGTCCTTAAACTAGAAAAAATTAGCTTTCGAATGACAATAAATGTTCTAGACGTCGTTCATTTAGATATATGTGCTCCAATACAAACTCTGTCGTTGCTTGCAAAGTATTTTATTGCCTTCATTGACGAATATTCTAGAAGAACAGCTGTTTATTTCATTAAGAAAAAATCGGAGGCTTTCAAAATATTTTGACAATGCAAAGAGCGTGTAGAATATCAAACTAATAAATGAATTAAAGCAGTGAGGTCCGACAACGGGGGAGAATACATCTCTACCGAATTCAAGGAGTATTGCCCTAACAACAACATTGAGCAACAATACATTACCTCTTATTTGCCTCATTCGAATGGTTTGCTCAGAGAAAGAATAGAACCTTAGTCGAATCGGCAAAGTGTATGCTTTTCCATGTGACACTTCCGAAGTCCTTTTGGGCTGAAGCAGTTTCCACTACAGCCTATATTCAGAACATATGTCCTACTAAAGGTCTCACCGTATGAAGTTTGGACTGGTTTTAAACCATCATTATCAAACTTACAAGTTTTTGGATGTATCGCATATGCGCAAATACCGCATGATCTCAGGAAGAAACTCGACTTCCAAAGTATCAACCCTATTTTCATCAGCTACACTACTTCAGATAAAGCTTATAAGTTGTATAATCATGTCACTTCAAAGATATTTACTAGCCGTGATGTCATCTTCATCCAAGATCAGTTTATCGACGTCAAAGGTAAGGGCAAAGCTCATATAGCCGAACTATCAGACTATCCCGAATTATCGAACTTTCCAGTTCTCAAATCAACTATTCCTATCGAAGGTCCTAGCTCATCTACTCCATGTTGGATTATTCTTTATCCAACTATTTATCTAGCTCCACGGAATTTTTCGTGTCTTTATACAGTCTGTAGAATCACAAATGTATTTACACAGTCTGTAGAAATACGCGATTTTGGCAACAGCGTCGCATTTTCTCTCTCTACAAACCCAACAGTGTCGCTTGTCAGGAATCTCGTGTAAGAATGTAGTGTTGACTTTTTTGCATTTTTCATTTGTCGGAAATTACGTGTAAAAAATGCAATGTCGCATTTTTCGTATTTTTTGCCTGTCAGAAATTACGTGCAAAAATGCAGTGTCGCCTTTTTTGCATTTTTCGCCCGTCACAGACTGTTTATGGCCAATTGTCACCGCTTATCAGAAAGTAACTTTTGAGAAGAACTGGATGAATGCAACGAACACCAGCCAACTGGCAATCACATTTGACGGCCTAATTACTTAGTATAAATCAGCTGTTCATACATCTCATTATCAAGTCAAGATCAACATTGTGAATTGTGAAGGAGTTGAGTGTTATTACACGACGCTTCGTACGCTCTCATCAAGCAGATCAATCACAATAAGAAAGTATTGTTGTTAGCTCTCTATCAAGCTTTCAAGCTTGAATTCTCTTGAGCATTCTAGCTCAGTCTTTTAGAGATTTTAGAGTTGCTATTGCGCTACTGCTTATCAGCAGAATTGCTCATTTCAGGCTTATTTTCAGTTACTTAGAGACAACTTTAGAGTGCGTGATTTCTATCCGCTATTGTCTTGCACTCATTAGCATTTGTTCTTGCTTTTCTGAATCAATAATATTTTCTTATTGCATTCAGTTTGTGTCAGAATGCATGCATCTCTGCATTGCTTTTGTAACTGATATAAATTGTCTGAGAATTCAATACTTTATATTTGGCCACGTAATCACTTAGTATCTAGCGAAAGTTAGTTGCTAAAGATTGGACATGATTTCCATGACTACTACTTTGTTCAATTTTTGATAGGTGTACTCATGCATTGGAAGTAGGATGTTTTCGCATTCTACTACTCAGCTATTTCTGACACTCCAGATGAACAACTTATTCCGAATCCCCAGAAGATGATGTTGCAGTTCAACGACTACAGCATAATGAAATTATCAACTTCACTCAATTCCTAGAAGATTGACAAGAGTCAGCAGGCCACCTATAAGGTATATCGACGAGTCTGCAACTTACCTTATCCAAGAGTCGACTACTGTTGAAGAGGCACTCAGTCAGCCCGATTTTGATCTTTGGATAGAAGCTAGGGATAAACAGTACTCATCTCTCATCAAAAACCAGACTTGGAGTATTGGCGAATTACCTGCTAGCAAAAATGTACTTGATTGCAAATGGTTATTCAAAATCAAGTACAAGTCAGATGGAAGTATCTATCAAAGAAAGGCTCGACTTGTCACATTTTTGCCTTATGCCTTCCCTTAGCATAAGGGCCCAACGAACGGGCACTATCTCATTGTAAAAACTTTCTATTTTTTGTTGTAAATTTTTTTAACACACACTTTTCGAGCAAAAGGTGCAGGTAAGAAAAGTAAATCTTGTTTACATACACCTTACAATGCTCGAAAGGTCCATGTAAAAAAAATTGCAAAGGAAAAAAACAATTGCACGCATTCCTTGTGAGCAAGTTGCAAATTTTTCTTCACAAAATGAAATCCTTTTATGAATAATAGTCCTCAGATAATCCAAATGGTTTAAGAAAATACAAACTAGTTTCCTAGCACAAACCCATGCAAGCCTCCTTTGCAAGGTGGTGGTCTAGGGCATGACCGTTAATTGGGCCTGTAGGGCTAGTCTCCGTCGTGGCTCACATTTTTTCGTGCATGGCGCCCCAAAGGTTCATACACAAAAAATAAACAATGTCGAACACTTCACACGCATAACTAGTTATAACAGCCACTGCTATCACTAGGAGACGAGCACACCAGCACAGGTTGTCGCAAGAACCACCCATTGAACTATCTAACATACGAGTAGACTACACCCACAAGCCAAACTCTGTAGAATATACCAAGAGCATAGAAAACAATGATCAATTGTCGATACACACAATGTCCAAACGCGAGGGATGAGGTCATAGACATACTCTCCCAAACCCTGGCTTCCATAAGACATGCGGGTTCTCCTCTCAGGATAATCCTTCTCATGCATAACTACATTACCTAAAATAGACATCATCCACAACCACTCTTGCATCTTAACCAAATAGAGACGTAAGACCTATTTCAGATTAAGGGCTACCTTACGATATAGCCAAGGCCTAATACCATACATGTTTAAGGACATAACATTCTTCCCCCACTTATTTCAATTCCGACCTCAGAATAAAAAATGAGATCCTTAACCAATCACCTTCCTCCCAAGAATCATCATCACTAGAACGTCCCTTCCAATGAACCAAAAGTTCGATTACTAAGCAATTTATCAATTGCTTTTGATGGGTATCCAAAATGTTTTCAAGTTCAAAAGAGTCCTTTGAGAGAAATCTTCGAGGAGATTATCTTTCAATGCTAAACTGTCTCCTTTGTGTAAAGTGACGTTTGGTTGACTTATATTAAATACAAGATGCACTCTATCACCCTCGGGAAGATCCAACTAACAAGTTAAAAGTCCAATTCTCTTTGAAATTTATGCGGTCCACTAAAACCTGTTGATAGTTTATAATGTTGCCTATATGCAAAACATTGAAATCCTTTGGAATTCTTGAATAGGCATACTATCCAGCATTAAATTCACAAAGAGTTCATTCAAGTCAACATAAAGTTTGGCCCGCTGTCATGTGCCAACTACAACATTTCCTACATACCAAGCAAAAAACCGGTTGCTTTCTAAATATGAATAAATCCTAATTCAACATTGACAAGTGAACGTGGTTGAAATCCCTACATAAGCATACACAGACTCAATTATGGACTTGGCTCATTACATTTGCTGCGTCCATTCTTTTATTCTTTATTATGCATAAGTAGGCCTATGGGCCCTTTTTATTGATGTACTGGCGTTGGGCCCTATTTGGTCACATTTTTAGAGCTTGGCCATATTGATTTGGAGTGGGGTCCTCCTATTGGGGGGGCGCCACTATTTTCCCTCTGAATCTTCTGCCTCCCTTTACATTTTCTGCCTACGAGTCTACCTTTTCGCAGGTTTTTGGCGTTGTTTGGAGGAGGATCAGTGCCCATTTTCAACCCATCTGCACAAGTTTTTCTCCCTGAAAGGTCTTTGTAAGAAAGACAAGACTCACATTTTGGACCAATTTGAAAGAGAGTACTAGTAGGCTCATTAAGCAAGACGAATTTACAGGTGATTAGTCTAGGAAAAAGGATAAAAAAAGTCTTGATTACTTTTATATCCATAATGGACTTCTGTTCAGGTAAGGGAAGATATGTGTGCCCGATGTAGATGTGATTAAGAAGAAAATTCTTTATGAATGTCATGACTCACCTTGTGGGGGGGGCCACCCAGGCATACATCGTACTTTAGGTTTGGTACGAAGGAATTTTTATTGGCCAAAACTAACCCTTTCTAGAATCTTATGTGGTCAAGTGTGATCAATGCCAGTTGAATAAGGGTGAACGCCTCAAGGCTGGTGGATGTTTTCAATAGCAATCTAACATCTATAAGATAATAGCAACACTGTCTACATTATACACATTACATTAGATGTGTATGTTTTCAATAGCAATTTAACATCTATAAGATATTAGACACACTGTAGACATTATACATATTACATTAGATATGTATGTTTTCAATAGCAATCTAACATCTATAAGATATTAGACACACTGTAGACATTATAAATATTTCATTAGATATGTTATAGCAAAAAAGAATCATTAAAAAAATGCAAAAAAAAAAAAATTGTCGATTCTCTTTAATTCTTTTGGAAGGAATTCAAAACCATGATTCATCCAATTCTGGAAATGTCGATTCTGAACCGGGTGGAAACACTATGTCCGCTAGATACAAGGATAGGATCTTTGGCTTACCAACTGGAAGTGGTTAAATGGTGGGTGCAACACTGGGATAGCTGTTTCAATGTCCATGAAATTCCAGAGATACGGATTGAGATCATAATGCTTTACGTTTGGGGCAAAGCAGTTTCTTCATGGTGGAGAGATGGAGCCCCAATATTATTCGTGGAAAAGGCGGACAAGACACTGCAGATGTGTGTGGATTACCACATGCTCAACAAAGGTACCATCAAGAACAAGTATCCCATGCCTAGAATTGATGAACTGTTCGACCAGCTCAAACACGCCAGATTTTTTAGCCGAATAGATCTTAGATCTGGATATCACCAAATTCGAATAGCTAAAGGCGATGAGCACAAAACGGCTTTTCGAACACGGTATCGGAGCCACGAATTCAGGGTGATGTCGTTCGGTCTAACAAATGCACCAGCCACTTTTTGCACATTGATGAACAACATTTTTCAAGACTGCTTAGATGAATTTGTCATTGTGTACATCGACGACATCTTGGTGTTTAGTCGTAGCCTCAAAGATCACATTAAACATCTAAGGACTGTCCTCCAACGACTGAGGAAGAACAGCTTGTTCGCAAAAAGAGAAAAATGTGAATTTGTGGTAGAGGAAGTTGATTTCCTTGGATATGTTATAGGCTACGGACGAATTTGGATGGATCCTAAGAAGATCAAGACTATCTTGGATTGGGTGGCTCCTAAAACTGTTCACGACATCAAATCCTTTGTGGGCTTATGTAACTTTTACAGGAGATTCATTGAGGCATTTAGCAAAATTGTGGCACCATTGTTGGAGCAGACTAAGGCTCATCTGAAGATGACATGGACACCGGAATGAGAAGCAACGTTCCAAGAACCAAAATGACGGATCACTCAAGAACCCATCCTTGCCTTACCGGACTTTAGCAAACCTTTTGAAATACATAAAGACGCGTTGAACTTTGCTATTGGGGCCGTGCTGATGCAAGACGGAAAACCTGTTGCATATTTTTCAAAGAAATTGAGTGACGTAGAGCGATGATGGCCAACTCATGAAAAAGAAATGATCACAGTAGTTCAAGCAGTGGAGCATTGGAGACATTATGTGGCAGGAAAACCCTTTAAGGCTTTCATTGATAATGTATCACTCAAGTACTTCTCATCCCAAGGTATGCTCATGCCAAAGCAAATGCGATGGCAAAACTTTCTCTCAAAATTCAATATAGACATTGTACACACGGCGGGAAAGAACAATGTGGTGGCGGATGCACTAAGTAGACAAGAACACTTGATGGCAACGGTGACAACTCAGCTGACTGGCCTACTCCAAGAAATCAGGGAGAATTATGGTGCAGAGGCGTTGGCGAAGGACTTAATGATCAAATTCCAGCTGGGAAAGCCTCATAAACATTTCACTTGGAAAGATCAAATGGTTGTTTATAAACAATGCAGAGTATATGTCCCAGACAACATCAACCTGAGGAAGAAAGTCTTGCGAGAACATCATGACGTACTAGCCGTCGGACATCTAGGGGTGAATCGCATGTATGAACTTCTCAAAAGAGGCTTCTATTGGCCAGGATGTGGGCAGACGTTGAATCCTATGTGCAAACATGCCCGACATGTCAACAAGTGAAGGTGGAACCGCTAGCTCTAGCAGGACTACTCCAACCATTACCGGTACAAGCATACCCATGGGATTCGGTGAGCATGGATTTTATAGTTCAACTACCACGGTGCCAAGGCTTCGACTCAATTTATGTGGTGGTTGACCACTTTTCAAAGCAAGTTCATCTGGTACCAACTAAAAGTTCAGTGACAGCTGAAGAAGTATCAAGGTTATTTTTCAAATGTGTCTTCAAATACCACGGCCTGCCTAGAAGGATTATTTCTGACCGAGACACCAAGTTCGTCGAAAAGTTTTGGACTTGTCTATTTCGCCTCGTGGGAACTAGACTGAATTTCAGCACTGCATATCACCCTCAGACAGATGGGCAAATGGAATGAGTCAATCGACAGATTGAACAATATTTACGAAATTATGTCGCTTGGGACCAATCTGATTGGGTCAACTACTTGGATATTCTCGAGTTTGCACTAACAACCAAGTGAACAGATCTATTGGAAGGGCACCCTTCGAGATAAGCAGTGGTCGGCTACCGATTGTTTCAAGCTCTTTTCTTACAGGCGTGCAGGAAACACCAATACCCACTGTGGAGGAATTCATCAATGAGTGGCACACAAAGTTGACAGAGGTGAAGTCATTTTTAGAGTAGTTACAAAGGAGTATGGCAGCTGACGTAAACCCACATCGACGAGAACTGGAATTTGAGGAAGGTGATCAAGCATGGCTGAACACAAAGAACATTGCGTTACCAAAAGATTTCTCTCATAAGTTTGTTTGACCTTGTGCGGGACCATATTATGTCACCAAGAAGATCAACCCAGTGGCTTACCGATTGGCGCTGCCATCCAGCTTGGATATACACAATGTGTTTCATATCTCATTACTCAAATGGTACGAACCAGATGAGCGATTTGATCGGCAACACGAACTCTGTCACCCACCAACGACACTTGATGATACGAAGAGACAGCTTGTTTATGGGTTGAGGCAAGATAACTAACCTCCTTACGAGATAATAATCCAAGATTAGTTCAAACCTAGGCATGACATTCTTCCCCCCTTATTCAAGTTTTGACCTTAGAACATAAAGTTAGGAAAGTTCCTTTTCAGGCTTCCTTCCTGTTCCTAGGAGACATCATCGTCTGTATGACCTTTCCATCAAACCAACTGCTCGGTAACTCTACGATTTCGCAATTGTTCAGTTCTGGTATCCAAGATCTTTTCAGGTTCAAGTTGATCCACATGTGATGATTCTTTTGACAGCTCCAATCGATCTATAGAACCAAGATGATCCCTTCACATAGACTTTTCTTAAGTTGATTAACATGAAATATTGGGTGTCCTTGAGTTCCTTCTGGGAAAATGTACAAGCTTCTTGACAGAGGCAAAGTATTTCTTCCCCACCTACAAAACAGGAAAATATGAGTAAGTAGACTTATGGTAATAATGTTTTAGCTTCTGTTGACTTCAGAAATGGACAGTTGCATCTCTCACCTGGAGAACGAGCCAGATTGTTAGGTTGATGATCAGGAGGCTGAGGCAGTTGAGTTCGTCGCAAAGTACACTCACAAGGTTGATGACCAGAATTCCCACAAGTAGGGCATGTCCTAACACGATTTACCTTTCCAGAACCACGAGGACCTCTTGCTCCTCCACCTGTGTTTACAAAGGCTGTCACGCAGTTCACTCTATATAATAAAGTGCAACAGAGAACAAAAGATTATATGACAAGATCAACTTACCACTTCCACAAACATTAATGCTATCCTTCAAAATATCATCACAACCACCAACACAGCCTGCAATCAGGATAAGTACAGCGATCAGAGTAAGATACTAGGTCCATGAATGTTGTCTCTTCTTGCTAGTTTGAAATCGTAACATAGAACCAAAGATCAAAGCCACTACTTTCACCTGAAGCTGTTTATCAGGCTGAATTTCGCTTCCACTTTGTTCATTCCTCTTGAACATTGCGGGATTGAGTTATTTTTTATGATGTAGCACAGAGTTAGGTGTTTGATGCACTCAACAATATCCCAAACACTTAGTCATCCTAAAGTACAAGTAATAAACAGTATATCTGTGAAATGTTCAAGAAACATCTGACCCCTAACAATACCGTATATGTTGGATAACTTAGTTGGCCCTAAAAATCTGAGTCTTGATGAAAACCCTTAATCTACATACTAAATTGATAAAATTTTGGCATGAGAAAAAGGGTGATCTGCAACATACGTGAAGAGAATATTCCCACACTATCAACCCATAAAGTAGAGTTACACAGATGTAGTCAGCATGACAAGGGCTTTGAATTGCGTTACTAGATCTACGAGCTTTCATGAAATTAAGAAAACAACAAAAAGTGAAATATTGATATGAAAGCCAAACATTAACCCTCTTAAGGAAAGGAGGATCCTTGTGTTCACTCCATTTAAAGGCACTCTAAAAGCTCAACAAGCTAATGGCTCATCATCAATGACTTAACTAGAAACTTCTTAAACAAGGACAAACACTTGTCTTCATATTTCTGTCATGTCAAAGCCGGAATGGAGTCAAAAATATGTACTCGAGTAAAGTAATGTGAATCATCTTCAGTTTCCAAACACGATCTAAATGGTGCACCTTGCACAGAAAGTCAGTGTGTGCTAACAGTCAAACAGAAATCAAGTTTTGCTGAAAAATACTTTCTTTTTTGACGTAGACTATAACTTACTATGAAATATGAGATGTGCTGTGAGAGACCAAATTTGGATTCCCACCTGTGTAGTCGCTACTGTACTGCAAGGGTATTTCTGCTCTCCTGAATTTGAAACGTATTTTGAATACAGGTCCTACATAGCAAGACCATCTCAGGTTTAAAAACAAGGCTTTCTCTCAATAAACTGAAAAATGCTGCTATTTCACTAGATCTCTCAGAAAAGAAAATTCTTTTTGTTCACTAAAATTAAGTATTTCATCTAGCATTTTCAAATAGATAATAAAACATATACTAACCTGGCCTACATGAACTGCAAACATCTGCGGTTACAGCTGCCTCTAAAATAGCACCAGGAAGCCATACAACAATCCTGCACTGAAACATCTCTAAACCTTCATTTCTATTTATGCAAGTACAATCTGAAGGCCATTTATGCCTCCTGTTACGAAAAGGTTTCTCCTCACAAGCATTAGAAAAGAAATTGATCAAAACGAGGTAATGCTTAAAGCCACTGGTTGGCAATATAGTATCAACTTGCACAACTTCAGACATTAGATTCGACCTGCTTCTTGGCTGTAACTTGGCATGACTTTAGATTTCAATGTTTTTAAGGCTAATAGTGGCTTTTCTACTTCATCTATCCAGTAAATATGCAACAAAGATGAAGACTGATAACTTTAGCTGTTTGCATGCATAATGATTGGCAAGCTAATATATTAGAGGCACCTACAAGGTTTGCATTGTAGTTTTAGGATCTTTGAGTCCCAACATATTTGTTTTTGTCTAGTTAATTTTGGTTGTTCAAGACTTAAGAGTTCCGAATCGTGCAGCTTGTTAGTAGTCATGACTGTAGAATTTCAAGGCACATGGGCAAAGGTGGTCATCTTAGATGGGAATGAGGCCTCCACAAAAGGGTGGATTGCTGCAAGAAAACCCGTGTCAAGCACTGCTGGAGAAAATTCCTGTAAAATATAGAATCTTGGAAAGGAGGGAAGAACCAAATATCAACTGACAAAAAATCCTCTGTAAGCAATAGAAGGTAGATTGCTAGAAAAAATGGCTCCCAACTATCAAGGACTGATGCAGAAAATTCCTGCAGAATATAGATTGTTGGGAATAGTGGAAAAACCACCGATCAGCTGACAAGAAATCCTCTATATCATATAAGCAATAGCAGGTAGATCAATTTAGAGATTGGTCCCCAACTAGCAATCACTGACGGGAAAAGGCTCCAGCTGGTGAACCACTGATGAAAATGGATCCAAACTACTTCTGTCGAGTGCTGGAAATAGGAGAGTGATCCTGGAAACAAAGTACAGGAGAAAATGCAAGCCGGGCTGGGGGTTGGTGGACCCTAGATCGTCATCAATGGATAACAGATCCAATCCCAGCGATTTTTGGAAGAAAAATCTGTGCAAATCAGTCCATGGCAGAAAGATCTCCTAGATGGTAGAAATTGCCATGATTCTATGCTAAGATCTCAATCATAATATTAGCATCACATCAAATACAGAACATGCAACAATACATGAAGCAACTCACAATCTCCTTCAATGAATATTGACTGATCATCAATTACTGGCAGTAGTTGACCACCTTATTGCTGCTGAGTCTCATACAAAGAACTCAGACAATGAAAAGATCATAAGCTACCAAATGGGTAATGCAGCACCTACTTATACCAAATAGATTAGGGAATCCTGAATCCACTGAAGAAAAAGAATAAGGCGGAAAAAGCCCTCAAGGATGATCGGAGGATAGCAAACTCAGCACATAAGATATCATGAGAGGTGGTAGTCTTGGCACGTATCATGCGACCGAACATAGTGGCCTGAATGCGGGAAATGCCTGCCCAGTCCCGGAGAGAAAGTCATGGCAACCAAATCTCCGAGGCATACATGACTGCTGGAACCACCCGTGTGTGAAACAACTGGCATCTAGTAGCGGGATCAAAAATATGATTCATTGTACAACCACGCTCGAAGTAGACCCATGCTAAAAGACCGGAGGAAATGTGCACAAATGCAGCTTGGCGGAAACCAAGAAGGGGCGCAGTAAACAAGACTCCCAAGTAAGTATGAGAGGCAACAATGTCAACTTCCTAGCCATCATAGAAGAATTGATAATTGTGAAGGCTTTGTCGATTGGTGTTGAAAATTATGATCTTCATCTTTTTTAAGTTAACAGAGAGACCCCAAGCAACACAAAACCGATGTAAGACCTGTAAGTGACACTGCAACCCTTCTGGTGAGAGAGAAAGCAGGACAATGTCATCAGCATAAAGCAGAATGGGGATGAGCAACTGAGCCAGCGGGCAACCATCTCCACCTTCTTCACAAATGAGGTGCTCAAGATCATCAATATAAAGTGCAAACATTGGAGGGGATAGTGGACAGCCTTGCTTGACGCCAACAGTGCTACGTGTGGGAGAAGACAAATCAGTACCCAGCCGATTACGTGCTAGAACTCTCTCATACAGAGCAACCGCTACCGCGAGAATAGAGTCAAAAAAGCCAAGCTAACGTAGTCTGCTGATCAAAAGATGATGGGGAATAGTATCAAAGGCCTTAGAGAGATCAATGAAACAAGCAAATACCTTCTTGCCCATATGCTTTGCCTCCTCAATGATAGTACGTAGAGTGAGGACATGATCAAGAGTGCTATAACCTCGGTGGAAGCCAGCCTGGCTAGTCACATACACTAGTCGAGAATCAGCCTCTGCTGTAACGAAGTTCTGGTGGCGATAATTGTGGACATTCATGGCATCGCCTGCTTTAAGAATGGGATAAAGGAGATTGGTCGCCCAAGGTATGGGGAAACCATCAACGACAGAGCGGTTGAAACAGTGGGCCAGGAAAGAGGAGGCGAGTTTGGCAATTGACAGGACGAAGAGGTCTCCTCGTGATAGGTTGAGTAGCTCGTGCTGCAACATGGGTATGTGTGGGACGCTATCTCTGGTCTCTGTGGGCAAGTAGGTCATCATCATCATCGTCACTATCATCAAATCGTCCTCTCCTCCTGGAGAAGAAAGAAGCGATATGAGGCTGAAAAACCTGACTCGACTGAGCTGTTTGATACAAATCTTGTCGTAGTATAAACATCTCTCGTATCATGAGTGTCGCGCATCGGGAATCCTCATAAGCTATGAGCGATCGTAAGGTGACAGGTGTGTCTTGAAACAAACAGTGGTGTGTCTCGAAACAAACAGTGGTATCTCCCTCAGATCTCGTAATATACCGGGCACCTAAAGATAAAGTGCTCCTTTAACTCCACCTCTAAAGAGCATAACTGGCAAATCCGCTCCTCTCTCGGGGTACCCTGGAATCTACCAGTCTCAATAGCCAATTGATGTGATGATACGCAGAGCTGTCCCAATGTAGATCTGAGGCAATGTGATAGTCTTGAGTCCAAAGAATGCGGTAAGACCGGGAACCCTGCTATGTGAAGCTCAATAAAATGAGTCCAGTAGTAGCCGGTTTTAACCCCAAGTTGTCGCCCCTAGGTATGGTCAAGATATGCCCGATATAGGATGCACTTGATATACTGATGAGTATTTGAGGGGAGCTCTGTAATGGAGATACCAAATGACTCAAGGAGGAAATGGGATGCCTGAGAGAACCATGATAGTCGATAACCTTGGTCATGAAGAAAGTGTGAGGAAACAAGTGTTGTCTGTGTATATCTCATATCCTCATCGAGCAAAGCCTGGATTCTCTGAAGGTATGTGATAAGCTGGAACGGGACATATATCTGAACGGGTGGAATGACAAACTCTGCAAGAAGGATCTCATGTGGAATCGAGGGCTTCGCCCGAATCATATGAGCTAACATGGTGGTATGCAATCGTGAAATGCTGACCTAGTGTGATGAAGGGAGGCCGGTACACCATGTCTCTACTACATATAAGGTTGTGGGGGTGACAATAGTATCAAACAGTCTACACTTACTGTGAGCATCTCGGATGAGCTTCCTGAAACAAAACCGCTCAAGCTGAACAAGAGAGGAATGCCCCTTCCCAAGTCGGGTGGTGGCAGCCTGCAACATGCTGAAGGTAGGACCAGAAAAGAGTATTCCCAAATAGGTATAAGAGGAAACTACCTCTAAGGCTTGTCCATGTAGGATGAGCTCCTGGCGCTGCATGAATTCTCGAGAAGTGTTGAAGACCATAACCTTGGTCTTCACAGTGTTCACCCCCAACCCTCATCTAGTACAAAATCCTTGTAACAATCCAGCTACCTCTGCAAACCCTCTCTGGTCGGGGATACTAGTACTAGATCATCCGCATAGAGGAGAATAGCAATCAGAATGGTGCCAAGTCTACAGCCACTCCCGCCACACTGTGAGATGACTCGCTCTAACTCATCAATATACAATCCAAAGAGAACCGGTGAAAGAAAGCACCCCTGTTTCACCCCAATGGTGCTCCAAATGTGATCAGATAGGCCACTGCTATATCGGAGACATCCCAAGACCTTCTCATCAAGAGCCATCACTGCTAAAACAATATCTGTGGAGAAACCAAGGTCACAAAGTCTCTGAATGAGCAGGGAGCGTGGTATAGAATCGAAGGCTTTCTTGAAATCTACAAAACAACAGTAAACCCTCTCTTTCTTGTACTTAGCTTTTTCAATCAAGGCTTGAAGTGTAAAAATATGGTCAGTGGTAGAATAATGATATCGGAAACCTGACTGTCCCAATGCATGTAATCTCTGAGCTTCTGCCTCTGAACTCACTGTAGACTGGAGTATGGTACCATAGAGCTTCGTGAGAACATGTCCGATCATGATGGTGCGGTAGTTACCAAGAATCATGGGACTACCATTTTTATGAATAGGGTGGATGATGTTGGTGCACCAGGATGAGGGGATACCAGAGACAACTGCGGAATTGAGAAGAGTGGCTAGTGTGGGAGCAAGGAGGTCGGAAGAGTGGGTTAGGAGTTCAGATTCAAGGTCTTCGATATCTCTTGCTTTATGGGACTTCATTCTCTTGATGGCCGTAAGTACCATGTCAGATGTGAAGAAGGTGAACTCATATGGGCATGGGGAGATAGAGATGGGTGCATCAATGGGTATGGTATATAGTTTGGTAGCGTATTCAATCCATATGCAAAGGTCATCCAGGAGAGAGAGAGAGAGAGAGAGAGAGAGAGAGAGAGAGAGAGAGAGAGAGAGAGAGAGAGAGAGAGAGAGAGAGAGAGAAAGAAAGAAAGAAAGAAAGAAAAAGAAAAAACTTTATTAACGTCTTTTGGCCACCCGTGGGTGCGTAAGACCGAAAAGAAAATATGTACAAGCAACAGTGGGAGAGAGAGAGAGAGAGAGAGAGAGAGAGAGAGAGAGAGAGAGAGAGAGAGAGAGAGAGAGAGAGAGAGAGAGAGAGAGAGAGAGAGAGAGAGAGAGAGAGAGAGAGAGAGAGAGAGAGAGAGAGAGAGAGAGAGAGAGCTTATTAATGTCTATCAAGTGTCCGTGGGCACAAAAGACAAAATACAATACATACAAAGTAGGAGCAATGTCCATATGAGGACTTATTTCTTAAAAACTATCTCTCTCTCGAAAGTCAACTAAGTACGAATAAAACAACAATCTCACATCATGCAAGAAGGAGATGTGAGAGCTTAACCTCCCGCTCTGCTGAGGTACAAAGGCAAGAGCTTAACCACCTACTCTGTTGAGGCAAACATCTAAAGAAACACCAAAAACACTGAGTCACTGAGTGGCTGATTTCAAGAAGCGAGTGATAGGTTGTGAAGTGCGCACTAGAGGTTGATGATCGACTCGGTAAGGCCGTTGTGAGGCTCTGGCTAATTGTGATGAATGAACTGCATGTCTCGATCTGGATGGTCAATGAGTCTTCACAGCCTTCTACCGTGTCGGGATATCAAGCTCAACCTCTAATACCTCCTCTCTATCCCTCTTCTGTAAGAAATGTGTGATGAGAGTCTCTGAACATCTCTCTCCGAAGGTAAAAGAGATGCTTGTAACGTAAACATCTCTCTCGATAGGAGTCCCACACACCTAGAGTTTGTATATGCCAAGAAAGAGTCAAGGGAGAGAGGAGTGTCTTTGTAGAGACAATAATAACGGCCTTGGATCTCATAATAAATAGGGCACCTGAAAATGAAATGTGACTCATCCTCAACCTCCTACATTGAGCATAATTGGCAAATTTGATGTGGTCTGGGTGTATTAGTATAATGACCAGTCTCCATAGCGAGCTGATGTGAAGAGACACGAAGCTGCCAAATACGGTATTGAGGACCATATGATAATGTCTATGAGAGATACAACGGTAGGATATGTAGCCCCATATCATCTAACTGTAGGAGGTGAGTGCCATAAAAATGCATCTTGACCCTCTCTGGATCAAGTTGTGATCATATTGACTGGATATAGTTGCGATAAAGCTAACGCCGAATATAGGTATGAGTCCCACTAGGGAGAGCTGTTATAGAAATCCCCCATTTGCCACAAGAAACTCAAAGACATCCCCAAACATGATGACTTAGCCTAAACCAGATATAAAAAGAATTGACATTGGCTTGACTAGGTTGCTCCACTAGATAATATTGATCATTCAGATAGGATGTAGATGCCTCATCTACATATGTGTTATTAGTGCATTCATCATAAGTAGATTCATAGGCTGTGGTATCATAAGAGAATTATCTACCAAATTGTCTTGTACATGAGGTTGGTTTTGTTGGTTTGGCCTGTTTGGTTGGGTAGATCCTCTTGGACCTGGGAGTGCCAATCTTTGTTGTTGTGTAGGTGGGTGTTGTATTGGCAACTCCTAAACTTGTACTGGACTCACATAACGTTGGTTATATGGAGCTTGTGGTTTTCCTCATGGTGGATATTGTTGTGGCCTAGAATGCTGCGTGTTGCGTGGGTTGTGCTAATACCTGCAAAATCACAGGCACCCAAAACTATAGTCTTGTCTAAATTTTTTTGAATGTCCACCATCAAAGGCTTTGCAATTTTGCACTTTTACATTGGAACTCTTATTGTTCATCATGATACACTCAGTGGATTTGCCTGTCAATATTGAGCCCAAGGACATTCCAAGTAAAGCATTGTCCTTAATATTCTGATGAGCTACTAATGCAGATCTGCAAAAAAATCAGATAGTTAGCAGAACATCACAGTAGTTGAAATAAAACCACATGTCATTGATCAAGTTACAAAAAATTAGATATGCTTACTTGAATGCATGAATTTTTCTATTTCAATAGCCTCCTTTTGAAAGAGTTTGAATATCCTTGCAGCTTTGTTGCTTTACGCTTATAAATTGTATGATCCTAAAAAGCTGAAGACATTCACCAGTTGAGATATCCTCTTCATTGAAGATTAGTTTATCGATCTCACAAGCAAGGGCAAAGCTCATATAGCCGAACTATCGGACTCTCCGGAATTATCAAAAACTTATGTTACCAAGTCAACTACTCCTATTGAGGATCCTAGCTCATCTACTTTAGAGGAACAACTTATCAACAGTGAATTTGAAGAAGATGATGGTCCATCTCAACAACTACAAGATCATGAAAGATCTTATCCCTGTGGTGTGGAGCAGGAGTTGATGACCTAGAACTCTCTCTGAGAATGAATATGGATGAGAGAAAAAGAGTACGAAAAATAAAGATGCACCAAAAATACACAGATTCAGTGAACAAGAATAATCACAACAAGCAGATTCAAAAATAAGCATGCAGAACAAGGAAAATAAAACAGAAAAAAAAAATTGTAACAACAATACATACAACAAATGTGGAGTTTGAATTGAATCAACAAAAAACAACTCTTTGTAGTATCTCCATAGACGACCACCATTGACGACTTGGCTAGGAGTACTCCGTAAAGTGTTTGCAGTTGGACTGCTCCATTAGGAAAGATTTTATTGATAACAATAGGTCCTTCACTTCTGAATTTCAGTTTTTCTGGATGCTTCTTAGATGTGTAAAGAAGCACCTGATCACCTAGGTGTAAATCTTTAGAACACAAGTGACAATCGTGCCAGGCCTTTGGTGACATTTGTTAACCAATTGTGCGTGATACGATATAAGTCGAGACTCACACAATTGGGCTAACGTAAAGAGCCTGGTTTTGACTTGCTGTTCAATGGTAGCTTTCTCACATAGATTCGTGGAGAAGGCTTGCATAACTCTCAAGGATGGTACCAAGAATTCAACAGGCATTATTGCCTCTTGACCATATACGAGATGGAATGGGGTAACCCATCCAATGGCCTTCTTGGGAGTTGTGCGGTGCACCCAGATAGCAGAAAATAGTTTGGTTTCCCAATCTGATTGGCTTGTTTCTACTATCTTGGTTAAGATCTTACAAATCATGTTGTTGGTGGATTCTTCCTGGCCATTACATATAGTATAGTACGGAGTACTTTTGTGGTGAACAACAAGATAATGGTGGAGGAGATTATCGATCAATTCATTTAAGAAGTGAGTGCCTTGATGACAACAAGCTCTATTGGACAGCCAATGCGCGTAATAATGTTTTCATAAAGAAAACGTGCTACGGTCTTCGCAGTGGCGTCCTTTGTTGCACGTATCTCAACCCATTTAGTGGCATAACTAGTGCGATTAGGATATTACAAGTTTGGGTGCTTTTTGCTATCGGATTGATGGGTCCAACAAAGTCGATACCCCACTTATGGGAGGCTTTGTCTTCTGTAATGGGAGTCAAGGGTGTGAAGTCTGCTTTTGTATTTTTCTTGGCGCGTTGGCAGACATCACATGTTTTAATGACAACAAACGTGTCTTTAAATAATGATGGCCACCACAAGCCTGCTCGAAGAATAGTCTTAGCTGTCACTTCAGCAGAGAAGTGATTGTCACCAATGCCCTCATGAGCCTAAGATATGATAGGTCGTATTTCAGATTCATAAGGACATCGTCGGATAATACCGTCAACATCCCTTTTGTAAAGCTGTCCTGCTATAAGTTGAAAGGACGATGCTTTAAGCAAAAATTTTCTTTTTGAATTTATATTCAGGCCTTCTAGGAACTGAGTGATCTCCTCAGCCCATAAATGTGTAGCATCAATTGAAAAAGACATGCATCAAGAAGATTGTCGTTGATTGGTGCATTTGCCTTTCAAATATCTCTAGTATTAATAATTGCTTGCGACTGTTCCAGGAAATAGGACCATTGTTGAGGAAGATTGTAAATCTAGAAGTGGATTTACAAGTGTCTACATCTCCTGCCCAACTTGCATATGTGTAACCACTGAGTAAATTGAGTTTATCATTGTCGACTGCTCCATAACAAATGCAAAAATTTATAGTAGCTCGAAGATATCTCATGACTCTGATAAGAGCCTTCCAATGTGTCATACCAGGGTTAGTCATAAACTGACTTAGGGAGCTGATTGCAAAAGTTATGTCTGGCCTGGTACAAATCATTACGTGCCTTATGGAGTTTACACACATGATTTTGTTTACCTTTGATAATATAACCTTCGGGTTGCACCATGTAAATGTCTTCTTCAATAACTCCATTGAGATATGATGTATGTACATCCATTTGATGTACTTTCAAATCTGTTGCAGCAGCGAACGATAATAAAAGTCGAATAAAAAAATGTTTGACCATTGGACTAAAGGTCTTAGTGTAATCGATGTGTATACCTGAGAAAATTATCTGGCGACAAGTCGGGCTTTTCTTCTGTCGATGCTTCCATCTGCTTTGTACTTGACTTTGAAAATCCATTTGCAATCAACTATGTTTCTGTTGGCAGGTAATTCAACAATTGTCCATGTCTGGTTCTTGATAAGAGATGAATAGTCTTTATCCATAGCTTCTTTCTAGAGATTGGAATCGGGCTGACTGAGTGCCTCTTCGACAATCGTCGGCTTGTGAACAACGTAGGCTGCAGACGTTGATCATTTTCATCATATTGTAGTTGCTGAATTGCAACATCATCATCTTTGGATTCGCCTTTGGTATGTTGTTCGTCGAAAGATGTATGTTGCACTTGAGTTGTCCCCATGACTGAATATTGAAAATGTTTCGCCCAAGTTCCCCCACAGGTCCTAATATTTCGTACACTGCTAAGGGATCACTCTTTCCACGATGAGATCTAGTTCATCATCAGATGGCTCACATTCATTCAACAAGAGTGTTATGGCCAGTAGGAAACTTGACAAGGCCCCTACTAACTCCATAATGGGGGTCGAAGGCTCATTTGCTAGATCAAATATTTGCAATGAAGATTTTATAAGTCCTACAAGCTCATCCGCTTCAATCTCTGATGGAGCATCCTCGAGAGATAGATCTTGTGTACCTTCCTCTATCACAGGTGTTAGTTCAGGATCTGGAGAATAAGGTGTCTGTAATGAAAGATCTATAGCTAGGTATAGATCAGATAAAAATTCCTCCAACTTTATATTTGGCTCTATGGCTTGATTTGGATTACTAGATAAGAATTCCTCTAAAGATTCATTCAATGATGGCACCATAGACTCTAGACTCTCAATGAACAGTATGTGCTTCTCCTGGATGTCTATGGACATTCGGTCAATATCAAGTGATGCACTTAGTTGGTCAAAAAATAGTTCACTCCGCCATCTGTCAACGGCTCACTAATCACACTAGTAGATTGGTCTATCCAATCAAGGATATGGCTCAAGGGGATAGTCAACATCTCCTCACTCTTGAGATGATCTGACATTCCAAATTCATGGCCCATGAATTCAGGGTTTCCATCGCAATTATTTCTACGTGCATTGGGCATATGCGGCCTTCTAGTCGTTGCACTCTCTACAACGTCAAACAACCAGTACTTAAAACCTCTGTAGGTGGAATTTGTTCTACTAGGTGTTGGGTACACAGTTTCTACACCTATGTATCCAAATAGTGTTGCCTGGATAGTTACCTACGTAAGAGTGTCCCTAGCCAGGTGAAGAAGTCAATTGATCTTAGGCATAGGGTCCACATCTGGCTTGCAACTAGTCCCTATGAGATTCGTTGGGTCCATAGGATGCCAAGCATAATGATTCTAGATCAGTAACACATCTATGATCTCAAGTCCTCTTGGCAATGTCTCATATAAAATGGGTGATATTCAGTCATCAACTCCAAGAATGCCCCTGACACTCTGTTTGTGAGATCAGCACACATCATTGTGTGATGCTAACCACCTCAACCTTCAATATTAGGATAATTGTATTTCAAAACAAATGTGACACAAGTCAAAAGATATTAGGCATGTGGCCAACGACACAAGAGATTGAGGGCAACAAAATTAGTAAGAGAAAATCCAATATTAAAGGAAGATGAACATGTGCGTTTTGGTTCCTTTGTCAATTTATGTCTCCTCCTTGATGAGTAATGATGATTGTATCACTCGTAATGATACAGTAGTCCCTTTTATAATGTATTGCTTTTTATTGAACTCGCTTAGACTTGGACTGCATTGGAGAAGAGTATTTCCCATGTCAAGGAAGACCCAAGGTGTAATCACATCCTAAGGAATGTGCAAGAACCCATTGTAGTCTGTGTTTAGCTGAGATTACAAAAAATGACAAACATCAAAATTCATCTTCATAAATGTGTGGCATAAGGTATTGTTTACATAAACAACCAACACTCATCTAGAATTCATGGATTCACTTCTCAAAATGTCATAAAACAGATTTGTTTTGGCCAATTTGAAGACATTTCATCTATATAGATAACAATTTTTTGTGTTTAATGATATCATGATCGATGCAAGATGATTCATTTCACTTTCGTTGAAACTACTCTTGGATAAAAGTCGAAACCATTCAAAAACATCATCATAAGATCATGAGATCCATTTTAAAATTGATATAATCAGATAATACTCTAGATACGACTTTGTCTTCACAAAGTGGCTTTAGCTTCATTTCTTCCATGTTTTTTCTGCACAAAACGATAGATAGCATGTAGTACGTGTCCTTGTGAGTTTAGAGTAAATAGCACATACTCCACAAGTCTTGCCTTATATTTTTGTAAAAAATCATTCTAGAATATTTGGTAAGAACCACAGTAATGTGTGTGTGTGTGTGTATAGCTAGACCCAAAATAGGTCATACATACAAGTTGTAGCATTAGGCAACCAAGTATGGTATACATGTTGACGACTTAACACACATACTTACCAAATATGACCTCCATTTTGTACAGACAACATCTACATATAAGAATTATGTAATGCATTGTCATAACTTAGGCTCCTTCAAGCACATTTGTAACACATCATTTTCTTCATGATGACATATATATACCAACAACATGACCTTATTATAAAAGGTAACAGGTCGATTTGAGCCCTACCATAGATACTACATTGTTTAAGCGAAGGCAAAGTGCACTTGTCATATTTTGTAATAGGAAATGAGGAATGGGATACTCATGTCACAATAATATTCATGTTTAAAACAATTGTCTCTGTACCACAACAAGAACCGTTTTTTAATTTTGAAGTGGTCTGCTATCAATGTTCAGATTGTTGAATCTTATGCAAGTTGATAGGGACTAGTCGGTAATTAGTAGCATTAATAAAGTAACTATCATTGAGGTAGTGAATAGCATTATTAAACATATTAAGAAGGTCCAATCTTTGTAGTCTACTAGCTAGCATCATGGAAAAAGTTATACTGGAAAGTTAAAAAAAAGAAAAGGTTGCACCATATTGGCGATCAAAAAACCCCCCTGGAATACATGTAACAGATTTCCCTTTGCAATATCTAATCTCTCATGCATATTTCCACATAACCAGCTCATAATAAGTTTGATCCTGTTTTTATCAAAATACAATAGAATTATGAATCAGGACTGTCCATAAATGATTTATGAATCAAGACCTATATTCTTTGCTTGTGTACTCTATTTTTTGTAGAGTGCAAAGGCTATAGAGGAAGGTAGAGGTAGCTTGAGCCACAAAAAAAAAAGAATGTGTAGGAAAAAACTAGGACTGAAAAGCTTACTCGTATTTATGAAGAAAACTCGCTCGAACTGAAGCTTGCTTGAGGCCCGCCGTCCCCTAGCTTCAATCAGATTCGTTGACATAGAAAATACTCTTGTCCAATGGAATCCAAATGTTATAGAGTTTAATGGAAAACAGTAAATTAATAATTGGACTAATGTTTCAGTGTTGTTGGTGATATTAGCATAATTTGTCGAGCATGAAACACAAATGGACAAAGGAACCAAAAGGTCCATGCTTTACTTCAACTGTTCTCTTTAGATTGGATTTCTCCTAGTAATTTTCTGGCTTGGTTGTTGTTAAGTTCGATTATGATCTTCTACTTGCACTTCTAGGTGCAGTTAATAATCAGAAATTTAGATATACTAATAAGAGAACTAAGTCCATTAGAACTTGTTGGAAACAAGAGGGGGAAGAAGTGGACCCCACCATTCTTATGATGATGTTAATAATAGTTATCCATTGTGTGGACCTTTCACTTATGAGTAGGTGCAAAAGAATTGAAAGTAATCCACTCCAGGCATCATGATATAGTGGAAAGCAAAAATTATGATTGAAACTACTTAAACTATCTCATGAGCAATTAATCGATGGAAACAATGTAAAACTACTAACTTGAGATTTGTACAAAAGCGGTTCCAAATTGGCCAAACGAATTTGTTTATGACATTTTCACAAGTGAATGTGTGAATCCTAGATATAAAGTGATTGTTATCTATGAATATTTTATAATTTATCACTCCACCTCATCCAGATTGAGATTGTGGGCTCTTACCCATTCCTTAGCTTGGGTCTTCCTTGACATGGGAATTACTATCTTCCAATGCAACCCAAATGTAGGGACACTTGAACAACCTTCAACCGGTGAGTGACACAACTTAGCCCAATAGGTAAAACTCCGCTTATTCAGGTCCTGGTTAAGTCTGGTCCTGGAGTAGGTCATTGTGTTTATATTATCGATAAAAGTAGTTAAACTCTGACAGTTGGTGCCGTGGAAAGTATTGAAGGAGTTGCTAAGGGGGAGATACTAATGGCTGACTTGTAGAGCTTGCCAAGTCAAGCTCAAAAAGTGTGCCATTTCTCAGGGGGACGCGCTCTGATAGATTTTCGTGAGCGTGAAGAAGGGTGGGGACTTGGTGATCATCGTGGATTATCCATATCAAGCAGGCGGGCTTTGGTGCATAAATGGCGAGGGGCAGGCGGGAAGAGATCACGAAATCAAAGCATTCGTTCATAGTTCACGCTTGTTTACCTCTCCTGGATCGAACACAATCTAACCTTCAATTACAACGACTTTTCTCTGTTCTTTAAGAGAGTATTGAATTTGTGGCTTGAGAAATACATTCATCAAAGTATTATCAGGAGGTTGCTGCAGAAGCATTGAATATCATGGCAGGATTTCTTTGGATGAGGTTAGCGATTCTGGTTTTCGTAGCGACGGCCGCCTTGCACCCACAGCGAAGCTTAGCTGCTGACGAGGATCCAATACAGGACTTCTGTGTGAAGGACACCACCTAAAAGCTCCACGTGAATGGATTTCCATGCAAAGATCCTGCTCAAGTGCAAGCATCAGACTTCGCATCTGATTCTCTGAAGAAAGCCGGAAATACTTCCAATGCACTCGGCGTAGCAGTCACACCGGCCAACGTCCTCACCTTCAGAGGTCTCAACACTCAGGGGGTCTCCGCAGCTCGAATCGACTTCGCACCCCACGGCCTCAACCCTCCCCATGTGCACCCCCGTGCCCCTGAGATTCTCTTCCTCGCAAAGGGCACGCTCCTTGTAGGTTTCGTCACCAGCACGCCGGACAATAAACTCTTCGCGCAAACGATTAAAGCCGGGGAGCTGTTCATCTTCCCCAGAGGCCTCGTGCATTTCCAGCTCAATGTCGGCTACGGCGCAGCTGTGGCTTTCTCTGCCTCAACAGCCAGAATCCAGGCACCTCGCAAGTTGCAAAGGCGCTCTTTGCCTCCAACCCACCTATCGATGACGCCGTGTTAGAGAAGGCATTGCAGCTGAACGCTGCGGATGTGCAGCGTCTCAGATCTCTGATCAGCAAAACATAATTAGCAACATTGTGATCTTAGTAAAGCTATGCCCTGAGACTTAATATATATAGCATTCGTGCACACGATGTATAAGTTAAGGACGACGTCTGAAGTAAGACAGATATATAATTTCTGTTGAAAAATTATTCATTTGGTTCCGTGCTCTGCTTCAATGATAAATAAAATCGCTCGATCTCATTGTCTAATTTTATGCTCTATGATTTTACATTGAGATTACTGCAGCTTACCCAATGTTGCATCGCCTTTTGAGCCTGGCTTCTTGAAAGCTTAGCACTTTTGCTTTTGAAGATAATTTAATTAGAACAACGTAAGTCATGTAGTATCCTATGGTTCGAGTTGCAGATTGGAAGGTTAACACTCTTGCTTTCAAAGGCATGAGATATGGACCTGTTATTTATATATTTTTAGCTCTAGTTGTTTGTTATGAATATGAAGAAGTGTACGTTTTTTTATTCCTTAGCAACCTCCCATTGATTAAGCATCTACAATTATGTCATGAATTTATTTCATATTATACTAGATCGCATTTAAGGCGTGAAATGTAGGAAAACTTGTTGTTTCTTCAAAGCTTCTAGTTTAAATATGGTCTTAAATTTTCTGAATTGAACATTTACTTGCTATATATTCATTGTCATGCCCTTAGTGAATAGAGTGTCTCAACAACATATTCATGTAATATTTTGTATAATGTTTTGGATTTTCAAGAATTTGAAATGTAAACAATCCCTATATAGGGAATTCCAACTTGAAATTTCCTAGTTTGCATTCCCTATTTAGGAATTCAACCTAGGAAATTTTTGAATTCCCTGAATGGGTATTCTTATCCTTACTAGTCCCTAAATTGATCAATTTTGAAAGCTCAATTATAGTGCAAACTAGCCTTTAGAAAGATACAACATTCTTCTAATGGCTTGTCTAGGCTCACCTGTCTTGATCAATCAATGATAGTCTTCATAGCCAAGAGAGCAAATCTGCTCCTTACATAGATAAAGTTTATAAACAATAATTTTCAAAAGTGCGCCATAAAGTGCTTTATGGAGTTTACATACATGATTGTGTTTACCTTCGATATTGTAACCTTCGGGTTGCACCATGTAGATGTCTTCTTCGATAACTCCATTAAGATATGTTGTCTGTACATCCATTTGATGTATTTCCAAATCTGTTGCAGTAGCAAATGACTAACTAGTGACTAAAAGTCTCAGTGTAGTTGATGTTGTGGACCTGAGAAAATCCTCTGGTGACAAGTCGAGCCTTTCTTCGATAGATACTCCCATCTGCCTTGTACTTGATTTTGAATAACCATTTGCAATCGACTACATTTTGCTAGCAGGTAATTCGCCAATACTCCAAGTCTGGTTTTTGATGAGAGGTGAGTACTCTTTATCCCTAGCTTCTATCTAAAGATCAAAATCGGGCTGACTGAGTGCCTCCTCGACAGTAGTCGACTCTTGGATAAGGTAAGCTACAGACTCGTCGATATACCTTATAGGTGGCCTGTTGACTCTTGTCGATCTTCTAGGAATTGAGCGAAGTTGATAATTTTCATCATGCTGTAGTTGTTGAACTGCAACATCATCTTCTTGGGATTCGGAATACGTTGTTCACCTGGAGTGTTGAAAATAGGTGAGTAATAGAATGTGAAAACTTCCTACTTCCAGCATGAGTACACCTATCAAAAATTGAACAAAGCAGTAGTGATGGAAATCATGTCCAATCTTTAGCAACTAGCTTTTGCTAGATACTAAGTAATTACGTAGCCAAACATAAAGTATTGAATTCTTAGACAATTTATATTAGTTACAAAAGCAATAGAGAGATGCATGCATTCTGACACAAACTGAATACAATAAGAAAATAATATTGATTCAGAAAAACAAGAACAGATGCTAATGAGTGCAAGACAATAGAGGATAGAAATCACACACTCTAAAGTTGTCTCTAAGTAGCTGAGAATAAGTTTGAAATAAGCAACTCTGCTGATAAGCAGTAGCGCAATAGCAACTCTAAAATCTCTAAAAGACTGAGCTAGAATGCTCAAGAGAATTCAAGCTTGAAAGCTTGATAGAGAACTAAAAACAATACTTTTTGATTGTGAACAATCTGCTTGATGAGAGCGTAGATAGATGCTATGAGCACAAGACAATTGCGAACGAAATTGCATGCTGAAGAAGCTAACTCTACTCTACAAAAGCTATGAGCTTATTTCTGTCAATCAGTCTGAAAAGAAGAATAGATGCGTGAAAGCATCTATAGTGTCTATCTTTGATCATTTTCTCATATTGTAAATTACAATGGTCATCATCTATATATAATTTTCATCAGTGTAGATGTATGTACAAAAGAGAATAGAGATGTTGCGTTGTCTTGGGTAGATCGTGGCAGTTGTTGTCATTGTCCAAGTGGTTGCACAATATAGGAAGTGGACTTGAGGAGCCTTCAACTATTCGGAGTCCGACGTGTTGCTGTTGATAGTGTACTATTGATTATACATCAAATACACAAAACGCTTTTAGCTTTAAAATGCACATATGGTATCATGATATCTGAAGCTCTATGGGATTGACGTGTACACCTTTTGTAGGTATTATTGACTATGTTGGGCATTTTGTTAAACTATTTGGATTATTTGAGGACTATTATTCATAGAAGGATTTCATTTTGTGAAGAAAATTTGCAACTTCCTCACAAGGAATGTGTGCAATTGTTTTTTTCCTTTGCAATTTTTTGTACATGGACCTTTCGAGCATTGTAAGGTGCATGTAAAAAAAAAATTACTTTTCTTACCTGCACCTTTTGCTCGGAAGGAGTGTGTTAAAAAAAATTTACAAAAATAAATAGTTCATTAAATAGTTTTTACACTGAGAAAGTGCCCCTTCGTTGGGCCCTTCTCTGCTAAGGGAAGACCTTCTAACCTTGAGTGGACTTCCTCTGAGGGAGACCTACCCAAAACTAATGGTGATTTTGTTCCTATACTTTGCCAATTTTACTGAACACTTGTGAGCACTGGTTGTGCCAGTTTTACTGAACACTTGTTGAGCACTGGTTGTGCCCACTGCCCAGTGCTAAAGCTACTTCCTTTTTTGGCTAGTTTCTTTCAAATTATGACAACTTATTTATTTAAGCCTGTAGTCTTAAAACTCATCCAATTTCCATAATGAAGTTGTAAATTTTGTTTATTCCTCAAAAGCATATAATTTTTTTCTGTGATGTAAAATCACTTTTAACATTTTAAAGATGAAAACAGATGTGCTTTCTCAAGCGAAATTTGTGTGCTTGTTTTTTTTTTTGGCACCTGTTGGGTATTGGAAGGTACATGTAATAAAATTTACCTTTCTAAACTTCCATCTTTTGCCCAAAATGTGCATGAAAGAATAAATTTACGGCAAAAAAGGTTTTAAAAAATCTCATCACTCTGGTGTACCAGATTATTAGTTATGCCTTCACATTTTGATCTAGGCTAAAAATGTGCAATAACCTTGTGAGGGCTCAGGCACTCCAATTTGAACATGTGGAGCAGTGCATGGTGATTGACAACTATATGCATGTAGAGAAGTATCGATAGTAATTGATTGTGAGTTTGATAAAGGATTTGAATTTCAAAAAGAATATTCCTAGACTTATGGGATACACACACACACACACACACACACACACAAACACACCAATGGTATCTCGATTTAGGAGCCTCTCAACATGTGGCTCCATGTAAGAGCCTATTCGAAGACCTCACTGGTGCACACACACGTGCGTGCGTGTGGACACACACACAAGACACTTTTGGATTCTAGTACAAAAATCTCTTATCTTGTATTAAAAATAAGTTTATTTTGATCTCGACCTTGAGGTTGATGCTAATAAAGTAGCAGTAATTGTCTTTCAATCAGGCAATTGTAAAGAGTCCATGTACTTTTCTTTTGAAAGTTAGGAAGAGCAATTTCCAAATGTCTATGTTAAATGCTTACATAGTTTGTATCACTCTATCTGCCATCATTCGATATTGCATATTACATGTTCATGTTATTAGAGTTTTTATATCTTTAATGATCAATGTATGATATGAATAATTTAGTTATAAATGCATTGCTTAACCATTTCTATTAAGAATCATCTCTCTCTCTCTCTCTCTCTCTCTCTCTCTCTCTCTCTCTCTCTCTCTCTCTCTCTCTCTCTCTCTCTCTCTCTCTCTCTCTCTCTCTCTCTCTCTCTCTCTCTCTCTCTCTCTCTCTCTCTCTCTCTCTCTCTCTCTCTCTCTCTCTCTCTCTCTCTCTCTCTCTCTCTCTCTCTCTCTCAAAATTGCATAGCTTGGGTGGCTTTGAGAATTTAAGCCTTACACTAGATGATGCCAATACTCTTATGTTGAATAAAATGACAAGAATAATTGCAATCATGAAACTCTAAAGAAAAAGCTTTGAGTTTTGGAATTTAAAATTCTATAGATGTGCAATGACCTTCAATAATTGGGCCTAGGTAATTTATGACTAGTAGAGTTTGGCTTTGTTTATTGAATAATTTTCTTGGTCAAGTACAACATATTACCAACAAAATTGTCTCAAGCTACATCGTGCACATGCTTTAAAGCTTGTGCGCATGGTGTTGTACTCTCCATATGGCCGCCCTTGAATACGGACTCTGTAATAGAATTTGATGCCTTTGTATGATGCTCAGCTCTCAGACGTCATTAGCTATTTCCCACCGTTCGCCCCTCAAGCAACTTCACCTCATCTACTCGATAGCACTTTTGGGGCGCCATGCACTAAAATATGTGAGCCACAACGGAGACTAGCCCTACAGGCCCAATTAACGGTCAAGCCCTAGACCACCACCTTGCAAAGGAGGCTTGCATGGGTTTGTGCTAGGAAACTAGTTTGTATTTTCTTAAACCATTTGGATTATTTGAGGACTATTATTCATAAAAGGATTTCATTTTGTGAAGAAAAATTTGCAACTTGCTCAAGGAATGCATGCAATTGTTTTTTTCCTTTGCAATATTTTTGGCATGGAACTTTCGAGCATTGTAAGGTGTATGTAAACAAGATTAGCTTTTCTTACCTGCACCTTTTGCTCGGAAGGTGTGTTAAAAAATTTTACAACAAAAATAGAAAGTTTTTACGATGAGAAAGTGCCCATTCGTTGGGCCCTTATGCTAAGGGAAGGCATAAGGCAAAAATGTGACAAGTCGAGCCTTTCTTCGATAGATACTTCCATCTGACTTGTACTTGATTTTGAATAACCATTTGCAATCAACTACATTTTTGCTAGCAGGTAATTCGCCAATACTCCAAGTCTGGTTTTTGATGAGAGATGAGTACTATTTATCCCTAGCTTCTATCCAAAGATCAAAATCGGGCTGACTGAGTGCCTCTTCGACAGTAGTCGACTCTTGGATAAGGAAAGTTGCAGACTCGTCGATATACCTTATAGGTGGCCTGCTGACTCTTGTCGATCTTCTAGGGATTGAGTGAAGTTGATAATCTCATCATGTTGTAGTCGTTGAACTGCAACATCATCTTCTAGGGATTCAGAATAAGTTGTTCATCTGGAATGTCAGAAATAGCTGAGTAGTAGAATGCGAAAACTTCCTACTTCCAATGCATGAGTACACCTATCAAAAATTGAATAAAGTAGTAGTGATGGAAATCATGTCCAATCTTTAGCAACTAACTTTTGCTAGATACTAAGTGATTACGTGGCCAAATATAAAGTATTGAATTCTCAGACAATTTATATCAATTACAAAAGCAATGCAGAGATGCATGCATTCTGACACAAACTGAATGCAATAAGAAAATATTATTGATTCAGAAAAGCAAGAACAGATGCTAATGAGTGCAAGACAATAGTGGATAGAAATCACGCACTCTAAAGTTGTCTCTAAGTAATTGAGAATAAGTCTGAAATAAGCAACTCTACTGATAAGCAGTAGCGCAATAGCAACTCTAAAATCTCTAAAAGACTGAGCTAGAATGCTCAAGAGAATTCAAGCTTGAAAGCTTGATAGAGAGCTAACAACAATACTTTCTGATTGTGAAAAGTCGACACTACATTCTTACATGAGATTCCTGACAAGCGACACTATCGAGTTTGTAGAGAGAGAAAATGCGACGCTGTTGCCAAACTCCGAGTATTTCTGCAGACTATGTAAAAACACTTGTGATTCTGCAGACTGTATAAAGACACGAGAAATTCCGTGGAGCTAGATAAACAGTTGGATGAAGAATAATCCAACATGGAGTAGATGAGCTAGGACCTTGGATAGGAATAGTTGATTTGAGAACTGGAAAGTTCGATAATTCGGAATAGTCTGATAGTTTGGCTATATGAGCTTTGCCCTTACCTTTGAGGTCGATAAACTGATCTCCGATGAAGATGACATCGCGGCTAGTAAATATCTTCGACTTGACATGATCATACAACTTATAAACTTTATTTGAAGTAGTGTAGCTGATGAAAATAGAGTTGATACTTTGGAAGTCGAGTTTCTTCCTGAGATCATGTGGAATTTGCGCATACGCGATACATTCAAAAACTTGTAAGTTTCATAATGATGGTTTGGAGCCTGTCCAAACTTCATATGGTGTTTTGTCTGAGAGACCTTTAGTAGGACATATGTTCTGAATATAGGCTGTAGTGGAAACTGCTTCAGCCCAAAAGGACTTCGGAAGTGTCGCATGGAAAAGCATACACATTGCCGATTCGACTAAGGTTCTGTTCTTTCTCTGAGCAGACCATTCGAATGAGGCAAATAGGAGGTAATGTATTGTTGCTCAATGTCGTTGTTAAGGCAATACTCCTTGAATTCGGTAGAGATGTATTCTCCCCCGTTGTTGGCCCTCAGTGCTTTAATTCATTTACTAGTTTGATATTCTACACGCTCTTTGAATTGTCAAAATATTTTGAAAGCCTCCGATTTTTTCTTAGTGAAATAAACAACTGTTCTTCTGGAATATTCGTCAATGAAGGCAATAAAATACTTTGCATCAAGCAATGACAGAGTTGTATTGGAGCACATATATATAAATGAACAATGTCTAGAACATTTGTGCTCATTCGAAAGCTAATTTTTTCTAGTTTAAGGACAAAAAAGGAATGTATTCTATAAGTACAATTTCTCCTAAACATAGTGTGCCAGATTGCAAGGAGAAAGCAGATCGAAGGTTTAACCAGACCATTTTAAGAGCAAGATAGTCAATGATGCCACATTGGAGCGTTTCGACAATTCCGAGCTGTTTTTGGCTTGTTAGGACAAAATAACTAGCAAGTGGGCCTAGAAGACTTTTTGGCCTTGAAGTTGGTTTGCAAACCTTGCAATCACTATCAAAGGCATTCGATGAGCCATTAGAAGTGGCATTGAGGGCTATTTTTGGAAAAACGGTAGGAGTGGATGAATCTGTACTTGGTGAAGCTAGTAAATTGAATGGGTATCCAACTATAGCATTTGAAAATATAAAATGAATAGCAATCTGATGGAGAAAGAGTTTTGGGACATTGTGATAGAAGTGGAGTAATGACCAACAACTCTTGTTGATATGAGTTCATTTGATAAGAGGGCACAATAGGAGCTATCCTTAATAAACCTACTAGAGAAGGATAGGCTCCAATGCCCATATTAATGATGATGTAATGGCAAGAGATGGATGGGATGCGCTTCAAACATAGTATCAGACAGCAAAACAATCCAGCATGATGTCTTGAAGATGAAGTTAAACAACATTCGAATTAGGCCTTGAGTCAAACTACAGTAGATGGATCGAGATTCTAATAACAAAAGTTGAGCAGCCAAGGCAAACAAGAAAAATGATTTTTTAATAGTGATTGTACAATAACATTTTAGAGATCTTGCACTTAAAAAGTTTGAAAATTGATTGATTTGATCAAAGAGTATCTATGAAAACCATGCTACTAATTTAGTAGACATCTGAGAATGCAATAGTTTTGATCAGGATGTTACCACGTAAATTTGAAAGAAAGAGATAATAGACTTATGTGATTCAAGAGAATACAACACATGTTCAGAGTAGATTGGTATTAACAATCAGTGAATAGAAGGGCTCTTGGACAAGTCTTAGTGAACGTGCAAAAGTACAAGGAGTTACAATAATGTAGATGCAACTCTGTATTTGAGCAGTCTCCCCTATGTTTTTCACACTACAACATCTCTTGCTCTTCATCAATTCATGTGTGTGTGTGTGTGTGTGTGTGTGTGTGTGTGTGTGTAGTAGAGTTTCATCACTGAATTAAGCAAACTCTCTACAAGTAAAAACAATTTACTTAATGAGAATGTATGTGTGAGATACGTACCTTAACTGACCAAAATTTTTGACTCATTCAATAGATCACAAATTACTCACCATATATAAGAATCATCACATTTCCTTATACTCTTCTAATGACAATTAAGTGTCTATTTATAATTTGTCAATCATAAAAATTTATAATTTTATGATTCGTCAATCATAATTAGTAGGATTCCAAAATATCATGGAGGTGGTTGATCTACCTAGCCACCAACTTGGCAAAACTCTAGGGTTAGGTTAGATAAAAGATTAGGGCAAAAATGCTCAATCAACTTTCTTATTACATATTGGATTTTCACATAACTTGAGGTGGGGAAGAGCTTTCTTACATACTATTCACCATTCCATAGTAATGCCTTATAATTTTTTAGAGCGGTTTGGTAATCTTGACTTCTTCATTACGATACGTGTATTTTTTGTGATCCAAATGATAAGATAACTTGTTTTTATGATAATTTATGATTTTAGGTCATGCTGGAGATTGTACCACACACGTGGGGGTTGGATTTTCATGTATACCAATAATTTTTTATTGCTCTTGATTGATGTGTGTAGAATTGCTAATCTAGATCAAGTTTTGTCATCTAGTTTTGCATTCAAGCTATAATCAATCAATCAATCCCTCTTGGGAGTCATTAATAGGGTCAAGTAAGGTTAAAAATATTGTACTTTACCATGGTATCAGAGCAAGGTACAAGAGTTAATCATTGATCATTTATACAATCCAATTTTAGCAAGTTTTTGGTGCTAAAAGTTAGAATTGGAGGGCCAACTTGAAGTTGATAGAAGGGGTGAATATTTGGAGACCAAACTTGGTTAGGTCAGATTCTGTACTATTCCCACGTGTGGACAACTTTGTACCTCAAAATAATCTTCATTTTTTATCAGATCCAAAGAATTTCATAGCGATTGATCTTGGTGAGGTTTTTGGTGCTAGATCTAGGAAACGCATCAATGTTTGTATGCCATTGATTGGATTGGACTTAGTGTCCTCAAATCTAATCAATTTAGACTGGGATAAAGCCCTCTAAAAGTGATTTATAGCTCTTGAACAACCATCAAGAGGAAGGAGTAAGTTTTAGCCATGTTTTTGTCCAAAAATTTTGAAAATTGACTTGATTTGATAAGCTTGGATAGAATCTCATCTTATCTTCATTTCATCTTTGTGAGGGAGTGTAAGAATTGTGGCTAGAAGTCCATTGAGAGGGATAGAAGCAAAATTTGAGATAATCAAAACAAGTGAAACCTTTGTGAGTTTCTAGGTTCAAATCAATTCCAATTTTTTGAGCATTGTTTTGTAGAATCCTTCTTAAGTGTTCTTTTGAACAAAGATCAAGAGGATCTTGCCACTTGTGTCTTTGTGAACATCAAGTGAGTAGCTAGTGAGACAAATTTTGGAACATAACTTAAAGAGGGGTGAAAAGTACATCAATAATACAAGTCTTTAGGAAGATGGGGTCCATTGGTGGATTTCTTTTTTAACCTAGTGAGAGAATAAATTTTATGGGAGATGGTGGTGGAAATCTTCTCAGTGCGTACACTACGCGGATCACAATAGGTCATGTAGGCAAACACAAAGAAAATGTGTTTGCACTTTGCAGAAGCGAGAACAGAAAACAGTCAGACAAAACAACAAGAGAGTCAGACATAAAACGAAATAGCAAAAGCATGCAACGCTGACAAAGATTTAAACGCAATAACAAGACAATAGTTGATTCAAATAAATGTATGAAAATACAAGTCAGATAGATGCTATGAGCACAAGACAATTGCGAACGAAATCGCATGCTCAAGAAGCTAACTCTACTCGATAAAAGCTATGAGCTTATTTCTGACAATCAGTCTGAAAACAAGAATAGATGTGTGAAAGCATCTACAGTGTCTATCTTTGATCATTTTCTCATATTGTATACTACAATGGTCATCATCTATATATAATTTTCATTAGTGTAGATGTATGTACAAAAGAAAATAGAGATGTTGCGTCGTCTTGGGTAGATTGTGGCGGCTGTTGTCATGTGTACTATTGCTTATACATCAAATACACAAAATGCTTTTAGCTTTAAAGCGCACATCTGGTATCATGATATCTGAAGCTCTATGGGATTGACGTGTACACCTTTTGTAGGTATTATTGACTATGTTGGGCATCAAAATGGCATGTGGTTGATTGATTTGGGGTATACTAGAATTAGCAGCAGTTATAGATCTGAATGCCGCAGGTAGTTTTTGGAAAAAAAGAAAGCTGAAGTCCAACTCTCGTGTTATGAAGATCCCTAGGATAGGTTAACATCCGCAATGTAGACACTACTACGGATGTTGCATAACAAAGGCCAGTATAGTTAATCAGATTGTAATCAGTTGCGGGTCCATTTGGGACATTGTCCTTAGAAACAAATAAGTACAACAAATTTTGACATTGTTCTTGTAAACTTCTCTAGATCCTATATTCTGTGCAAATAGGTGGCAAATCCTTATACATTCACATTTCAAGATCGTGAATAAGCATGTATAACAGGATTATCTCCATCACATGATCCACATAGCCATCATAAAGACTTAACAAACCAATGACTTTTTGCTTCTCTACATTGCGAATATTTGCATATTCAGAGAAGAAAGGCTCTTCACCCATGTGAAGATGAGATGATAGAAGCTCACAATGATTCATTGATATTAGTCTTAGAAGTATAGAACTGATTATTGAGCCAACTATCCCGACAAAGTTGAAATCCTATCCCATGATTAAATCTTGGGTTAAACATTTCCAATGACTTGGTTAGGAAGAGTTGTATTGTAGGCCTATATCTTTTGTATATTTTGTGCAAATAGGTGGCAAATCCTATATATAATAACCGATTATTTCTCAAAAGAATATAATTTTTTTCTGTGCGGTAAAATCACTTTAAACATTTTTACAGAAAAAACATGTGCTTTCTCAAGCAAAATTTGTGCATTTTTTTATTTTATTTATTTTATTTTTTTATTTTTATTTTTTGCAATTGTTGGGTATTGGAAGGTGCACGTAATAAAGTTTACCTTTTTAAACTTGCATCTTTTGCCCAAAATGTGCATGAAAGAATAAATTCACGACAAAAAAGATTAAAGAATACTAGCTATGTAAAATACCACTTGTAAGTGATGACACGTGTCTAGATGCTTAGCCCTATGCCTAATCATGTAAATTCTGATGGGAAAATAGAGGGAGAGAAGTGAGTAAGCGACTTATCGAGCGCAACGAAATTATCCTCCTTTCCTAATGCATGAGTACGCGTATCAATATTGAACAAAATATAATAACAGAAGTCATGTTCAATCTTTTAGCAACCAGCTTTGAAATCGTTAGCAGTAAGGTGATTTTGTAGCCAAACAATAAAGTATAAGAGATTTATCAGTTACAAACAATCACAGAGATGCATACAATTTGACATAATATTGAACACAATAAGAAGGATAGATTAATTCAGCAAGTAGTATGTACAAATCAGATGATGATGAGCACAAGACAATTGCAGATAGAAATCGCGTACTCTAAGTTATCTTTTTGTAACTAGAAAGTATGTATAATGCACTTCCGCTGATAAGGAATAAGCGCGAAGAGGAATACTCTAATTGAACTCTGAAAAAAACTTTCTAAAAGATAGAGAGTTATTAAAGTCTATGATGATCAGCTATTTATACTAAGCAACTAATGCACATCTAGTAGGATAGCTAATCAGGTCGCAAATTGCAATAGCTAGTTGGTTATATCGTGCTCGCATCCATACAGTTAGGACTTCCTGAAAATTTACTTGCGACATGATTAGGACAAGTCTTTACTTTCAATTCAAGTGGAACAATAATTGTCTTTCATCGACATGGCCAAAGTCTTCGACTTTTGTCATCGTCATCATCGATAAGTCGGATGATGTCCGATACGTTGGAGCCACCTGTGAGCGATTCTCGAGTAGTTCTGCAGGCTGTATAGAAAACACTAGCAAAACTGTAGAACTGGATAATAAAGTGGATGAAGATTATAGATTGATTATTTGGTTGAACCACTCAGATAGTAGAATAATCCAACACTCTCCCTTAATCTTTGACCTTCAAACTTAGTTTTGCACAAAATTCTGTGTGCATCCAAGCTTAATGCTTTAGTGAAAATATTTGATGTCATATCTTGCGTTCGACAGTACTGCAAGTCAACCTCTTTGTCGAGAACTTTGCTTCTGACATAGTGATACTCAATTTCAATGTGCTTAGTCTTAGAATGAAATCTAGGGTTAGTTGATAAAGCAATGTCACTTTGATTATCACAGAATAAACTTGTCAGAGCATATTGATTCAGATTGAGATTTGAAAGTAAGTTTCTCAACCATATTGCTTCTTTTGTAGCTTGAGAGGCTGTGATATACTCTGATTCAATGGAAGATAGAGCTATCGAAGTTTTCTTGCGATTGTTCTTTGAAATAAGACCTGTGTTGAGGAAGAATGTAAATCCAGAAGTGGATTTACAAGTATCTACATCTCCTGACCAACTTGCATCTGAATAACCACTGAGAAAATTGAGTTTGTTGTTGTCGACTACTCCATAACGAATGCAAAAGTCCATAGTAGCTCGAAGATATCTCAAAACTCTGATAAGAGTTTACTAGATTGATATTGTTGCTGAAAAGCAATGTGTTGTCCACATACAAAGTGATGATAACAAAAGAATGTTGTGCACTAACTTGAAGTAGACATTTGATTTTGAGTTTATAGTCGTGATCGATAAGGAAAGTATTGATCCTTTGAAACCATGCTCGAGCAGATTGCTTCAAGCCATAAAGTGCTTTATGGAGTTTACATACATGATTGTGTTTACCTTCGATATTGTAACCTTCGGGTTGCACAATGTAAATGTCTTCTTCGATAACTCCATTAAGATATGTTGTCTGTACATCCATTTGATTTATTTCCAAATCTGTTGCAGTAGCAAATGACTAACTAGTGACTAAAAGTCTCAGTGTAGTTGACGTTGTGGACATGAGAAAATCCTCTGACAACAAATCGAGCCTTTCTTCGATAGATACTTCCATCTGCCTTGTACTTGATTTTGAATAACCATTTGCAATCGACTACATTTCTGCTAGCAGGTAATTCGCCAATACTCCAAGTCTGGTTTTTGATGAGAGATGAGTATTCTTTATCCCTGGCTTCTTTCCGAAGATCAAAATCGGGCTGACTGAGTGCCTCTTTGACAGTAGTCGACTCTTGGATAAGGTAAGCTGCAGACTTGTTGATATACCTTATAGGTGGCCTGCTGACTCTTGTCGATCTTCTAGGAATTGAGCGAAGTTGATTATTTTCATCATGCTGTAGTCGTTGAACTGCAACATCATCTTCTTGGGATTCGGAATACGTTGTTCATCTGGAGTGTCGAAAATAGGTGAGTAATAGAATGCGAAAACTTCCTACTTCCAATGCATGAGTACACCTATCAAAAATTGAACAAAGCAGTAGTGATGGAAATCATGTCCAATCTTTAGCAACTAGCTTTCGCTAGATACAAAGTAATTACGTAGCCAAACATAAAGTATTGAATTCTCAGATAATTTATATCAGTTACAAAAGCAATACAGAGATGCATGCATTCTGACACAAACTGAATGCAACAAGGAAATAATATTGATTCAGAAAAACAAGAACAGATGCTAATGAGTGCAAGACAATAGCGGATAGAAATCACGCACTCTAAAGTTGTCTCTAAGTAACTGAGAATAAGTCTGAAATAAGCAACTCTGCCGATAAGCATTAGCGCAATAGCAACTCTAAAATCTCTAAAAGACTGAGCTAGAATGCTCAAGAGATTTCAAGCTTGAAAGCTTGATAGAGAACTAACAACAATACTTTCTGATTGTGAACAATCTGCTTGATGAGAGCGTAGGAAGCGTCGTGTAATAACACTCAACTCCTTCACAATTCACAATGTTGATCGTACCTTGATAATGAAATGTACGAACAGCTGATTTATACTAAGTAATAAGGCCGTCAAATGTGATTGCCAGTTGGCTGGTGTTCGCTGGCATTCATCCAGTTCTTTTCAAAAGTAACTTGCTGATAAGCGTGACAATTGGCCGTAAATAGTCTGTGACAGGCGAGAAATGCAAAAAAGGCGACACTACATTTTTGCACGTAATTCTTGACAGGCAAAAAATACGAAAAAGGCGACATTGCATTTTTTACACGTAATTTTTGACAAATGAAAAATGCAAAAAATTTGACACTACATTCTTACCCGAGATTCTTGACAAGCGACATTATCGGGTTTGTAGAGAGAGAAAATGCGACGCTGTTGCCAAACTTCGTGTATTTCTGTAGTGTAAAAATACTTGTGATTCTGCAGACCATATAAAGATATGAAAAATTCCGTAGACCTAGATAAATAGTTGGATGAAGAATAATCCAACATGGAGTAGATGAGCTAGGACCTTCAACAGGAATAGTTGATTTGAGAACTGGAAAGTTCGATAATTTGGGAGAGTCTGATAGTTCGGCTATATGAGCTTTGCCCTTACCGTTTGAAATCAGCTATATGAGCTTTGCCCTTACATTTGAGGTCGATAAACTGATCTCCGATGAAGATGACATCGCGACTAGTAAATATCTTCGACTCGACATGATCATACAATATATAAACTTTATCTGAAGTAGTGTAGCTGATGAAAATAGAGTTGATACTTTGGAAGTCGAGTTTCTTCTTGAGATCATGTGGAATTTGCGCATACGCGATACATTCAAAAACTTGTAAGTTTGATAACGATGGTTTGGAGCCTTTCCAAACTTCATATGGTGTTTTGTGTGAGAGACCTTTAGTAGGACATATGTTCTGAATACAGGCTGTAGTGGAAACTGCTTCAACCCAAAAGGACTTCGGAAGTGTCACATAGAAAAGCATACACTTTGCCGATTCGACTAAGGTTCTATTCTTTCTCTGAGCAAACCATTCGAATGAGGCAAATAGGAGGTAATGTATTGTTGCTCAATGTCGTTGTTAAGGCAATACTCCTTGAATTCGTAAGAGATGTATTCTCCCCCATTGTCGGCCTTCAGTGCTTTAATTCATTTACTAGTTTGATATTCTACACGCTCTTTGAATTGTCAAAATATTTTGAAAGCCTCCGATTTTTTTTTAATGAAATAAACAACTGTTCTTCTGGAATATTCGTCAATAAAGGCAATAAAATACTTTGCATCAAGCAATGAAAGAGTTTGTATTGGAGCACATATATCTAAAAAAAAAACAACGTCTAGAACATTTATGCTCATTCGAAAGCTGATTTTCTCTAGTTTAAGGACAAAAAATGAATGTACCCTATAAGTACAACTTCTCCTAAACATAGTGAGTGCCAGATTGCAAGGAGAAAGCAGATCAAAGGTCTAATCAGACCATTTCAAGAGTAAGGTAGTCAATGATGCCACATTGGAGTGTTTCGACAATTCCGAGCTATTTTTGGCTTGTTAGGACAAAATAACGAGCAAGTGGGCCTTGAAGTTGATTTGCAAACCTTGCAATCACTCTCAAAGGCATTCAGTGAGCCATTAGAAGTGGCATTAAGGGCTATTTTTGGAAAAATGGTAGGAGTGGCTGAATCTGTACTTGGTGAAGCTAGTAAATTGAATGGGTATCCAACTATAGCATTTGAAAATATAAAATGAATAGCAATCTGATGGAGAAAGAGTTTTGGGACATTGTGATAGAAGTGGAGTAATGACCAACAACTCTTGTTGATATGAGTTCATTTGATAAGAGGGCACAATAGGCCTTATCCTTAATAAACCTACTACTGAAGGATAGGCTCCAATGCCCATATTAGTGATGATGTAATGGCAAGAGATGGATGGGATGCGCTTCAAACATAGTATCAGACAACAAAACAATCTAGCATGATGTCTTGAAGATGAAGCTAACGAACATTTGAATTAGGCCTTGAGTCGAACAACAGTTTGAAGTCGATAGAAGGGGGTGGAAATTTGGAGAACAAACTTGGTTACGGTCAGATTCTGTACTATTCACATGTGTGGACAGCTCTGTACCTCAAAATAATCTTCATTTTTATCAGATCCAAAGAATTTCATAGCGATTGATCTTGGTGAGTTTTTTTGATGCTAGATCTAGGAAAAGCATCAATGTTTTTATGCCATTGATTAGATTGGACTTAGTGTCATCAAATCTAATGAATTTAGACTGGGATAAAGCCCTCTAAAGTGATTTATAGTTCTTGAAAAACCATCAAGAGGAAGGAGTAAGTTTTAGCCATGTTTTTTGTCCAAAAATTGTGAAAATTGACTTTATTTGATAAAGCTTGGATAGAATCTCATCTTATCTTCATTTCATCTTTGTGAGGGAGTGTAAGAACTATGGCTAGAAGTCCATTGAGAGGGATAGAAGCAAAATTTGAGATGATAAAGACAAGTGAAACCTTTGTGAGTTTTTAAGGTTCAAATCAATTCCAATTTTTTGAGCATTGTTTTGTAGAATCCTTCTTAAGTGTTCTTTTGAACAAAGATCAAGAGGATCTTGCCACTTGTGTCTTTGTGAACATCAAGTGAGTAGCTAGTGAGACAAATTTTGGAACATAACTTAGGGAGGGGTGAAAAGTACATCAATAATACAAGTCTTTAGGAAGATGGGGTCCATTAGTGGATTTCTTTTTTAACCTAGTGAGAGAATAAATTTTATGGGAGATGGTGGTGGAAATCTTCTCAGTGCGTACACTACGCGGATCACAATAGGTCATGTAGGCAAACACAAAGAAAATGTGTTTGCACTTTGCAGAAGCGAGAACAGAAAACAGTCAGACAAAACAACAAGAGAGTCAGACATAAAACGAAATAGCAAAAGCATGCAACGCTGACAAAGATCTGAACGCAATAACAAGACAATAGTTGATTCAAATGAATGTATGAAAATACAAGTCAGATAGATGCTATGAGCACAAGACAATTGCGAACAAAATCGCATGCTCAAGAAGCTAACTCTATGAGCTTATTTCTGACAATCAGCCTGAAAGCAAGAATAGATGCGTGAAAGCATCTATAGTGTCTATCTTTGATCATTTTCTCATATTGTATATTACAATGGTCATCATCTATATATAATTTTCATTAGTGTAGATGTATGTACAAAAGAGAATAGAGATGTTGCGTCGTCTTGGGTAGATTGTGGCGGCTGTTGTCATTGTCCAAGTGGTTGCACAGTACAACAAGTGGACGTGAGGAGCCTTCGACTATTCGGAGTCGAGCGTGTTGCTGTTGATAGTGTACTATTGCTTATACATCAAATGCAAAAAATGCTTTTAGCTTTAAAATGCACATCTGGTATCATGATATCTGAACCTCTATGGGATTGACGTGTACACCTTTTGTAGGTATTATTGACTATGTTGGGCATCAAAAGGACATGTGGTTGATTGATTTGGGGTATACTAGAATTAGCAGCAACTATAGATCTGAATGCACTGGGTAGATTTTGGAAAAAAAGAAAGTTGAAGTGCAACTCTTGTGTTATGAAGATCCCTATGATAGGTTAACATCCGCAATGTAGACACTACTACGTATGTGGCATAAGAAACTCCAGTATAGTTAATCAGATTGTAATCAGTTGCAGGTCCATTTGGGACATTGTCCTTAGAAACAAATAAGTACAACAAATTTTGACACTGTTCTTGTAAACTTCTCTAGATCCTATATTCTGTGCAAATAGGTGGCAAATCCTTATACATTCACATTTCAAGATCGTGAATAAGCATGTATAACAGGATTATCTCCATCACATGATCCACATAGCCATCATAAAGGCTTTAAAAACCAATGACTTTTTGCTTCTCTACGTTGCACATATTTGCATATTCAGAGAAAAAAGGCTCCTCACCCATGTGAAGATGAGATGATAGAAGCTCACACTGATTCATTGATGTTGGTCTTAGAAGTATAGAACTGATTATTGAGCCAACTATCCCTACAAAGTTGAAATCCTATCCCATGATCAAATCTTGGGTTAAACATTTCAAGTGACTTGGTTAGGAAGAGTTGTATTGTGTGCCCTTGTGAGTCCATTGATTGTCAAACCTTCATAGACTCAAAGGGTGGCACTTGAATACCTTTATGCAACTTCTTGATTGTGAACTTGGAGGTGAAATTTGACTCACTGACATGAGGCCTATGAGCTATAGCATTTATTTTTCATTGCATGCACCATCTATTGGTTGTGAGAGCAGATTCAGGTTAAACATTAGTGGCCAAGGCATATATAGAAGGAAAATCTCAGGGATTTCCATTGAAAATATAAAAGCGAGCTTTTTGTTCTTGTTAACTGTTAGGTGAAATTCACCAAGTAACAATGAAGAATGTTATCATATAGTCTCAAATAATCTTCTTCATGATAGTTTAGGACACAAATGACACAAATGATAAGATTGCGTGGAGTGGGAAGGAAGGGATCTAAAAAAGTTGTCAATAGTTTTTTGTTTGAAAAGGGAGTTTATCCAAAGACGAGTGTGCCTCATAGCTAAAACTCATTATCTATGGAATCTCTCGTATTCTAAAAAGTTTGGGATATTTATCATATTATACCTCAATTGGCATATATCAATGGTAACAAACTGATTTGCCTATGTTTTTCTTTGCCAAAGCTCTCACATAGTATACTTTGAGGTGTATGTCAACTTTGTGCAGTTGATGATGGAATTTTATTCATGTGAAAATACTTTTAAGATTTCTCATTGCGGCAGATAGATATATCAGAGATCTTTTGATATTAGATAATTTCTCTCTTTGGTCAATATTGTATGAAAAGTTGAACTCAAGGTTGCTTTCTTCCTTCAATTTAACTTTATTGGCTTCAAAAATGGTACTTCTTCCCTTCAAACTTCAATGATATCTTTTTCTTGCAATCTAAATAGTACTTATCAAATTGTGAAACTAATTCTCGTGGAGACTTCAATATCAATATGCTTGCTTGCAACAATCATGCCAACCATCTTACGACATTCATGCAAAAACATGGTTTTCAACAAACTAACACAACAACAACATTGTATGGAAGCCAAATATATCATATATGGAGAAATGCACATGGACACAACTCGAAAAGTTTTGATTCTCAAGCACGACTTGTTGCAGGTTTGCCTGCGCTTGAACTGCTTCCGAATGCGATAACCATCCCATACATTGTCCTGTTGCATGCCTTTCTTTTGGGAAGCTCTCTTTCCAACTTGATATTCTCGTCCCTCAAGAAACCTTGTTCCTCCATAAGCTGCTCCAGCTTGTTGGCTATTATCATGCGTAAGATTGTTTTGGCCCATTCCTTTAGAAAATCCCTGCTAACCGAGAGTCATAAGGAGCGATGAGATTCTATCCAAGCTTTATCAAATCAAGTCAATTTTCACAATTTTTGGACAAAAACATGGCTAAAACTTACTCCTCCCTCTTGATGGTTTTTCAAGACCTATAAATCACTTTTAGAGGGCTTTATCCCAGTCTGAATTCATTAAATTTGATGACACTAAGTCCAATCTAATACCAAAAACTTCACCAAGATCAATCGCTATGAAATTCTTTGGATCTGATAAAAAATGAAGATTATTTTGAGGTACGGAGCTGTCCACACGTGTGAATAGTACAGAATCTGACCCTTACCAAGTTTGGTCTCCAAATTTTCACCCCTTCTATCAGCTTCAAGTTGGCCCTCCAATTCTAGCTTTTAGCACCAAAAACTTGCTAAAATTGGATTGTATAAATGATCAATGATTAACTCTTGTACCTCGCTCTGATACCATGGTAAAGTACAATATTTTAAAACTTACTTGAGCCTATTAATGACTCCCAAGAGGGATTGATTGATTGATTATAGCTTGAATGCAAAACTAGATGACAAAACTTGATCTAGATTGGCAATTCTACACACATCAGTCAAGAGCAATAAAATATTATTGATATACATGAAGATCCAACCCCCACGTGTGTGGTACAATCTCCAGCATGACCTAAAATCATAAATTATCATAAAAACAAGTTATCTTATCATTTGGATCGCGAAAAATACATGTATCATAATGAAGAAGTCAAGATTACCAAACCGCTCTAAAAAATTATAAGGCATTACTATGGAATGGCGACTAGTATATAGAAAAGCTCTTCCCCACCTCAAGTTATGTGAAAATTCAATATGTAATAAGAAAGATGATTGAGCATTTTTGCGCTAATTTTTCAATCTAACCTAACCCTAGAGTTTTGCCAAGTTGGTGGCTAGGTAGATCAACCACCTCCATGATATTTTGGAATCCTACTAATTATGATTGACGAATCATAAAATTCTAAAGTTTTATGATTGACAAATTATAAATAGACACTTAATTGTCATTAGAAGATTATAAGGAAATGTGATGATTCTTATATATGGTGAGTAATTTGTGATCTATTGAATGAGTCAAAAATTTTGGTCAGTTTGTTGGAAATCTAAATTTCTTTACTCTAGTGTTTAATTGAGAACGTACGTATCTCACACATACATTCTCATTAAGTAAATTGTTTTTACTTGTAGAGAGTTTGCTTAATCTAGTGATGAAACTCTACTACACACACACACACACACACACACACACACATGAATTGATGAAGAGCAAGAGATGTTGTAGTGTGAAAAACATAGGGGAGACTGTTCAAATACAAAGTTGCATCTACATTATTGTAACTCCTTGTAATTTTGCACGTTCACTAAGACTTGTCCAAGAGCCCTTGTATTTACTGATTGTTAATAGCAATCTAGTCTGAACGTATGTTGTATTCTCTTGAATCACATAAGTGTATTAACTCTTTCTTTCAAATTTACGTGGTAACATCCTGATCAAAAGTATTGCATTCTCAGATGTCTACTAAATTAGTAGCATGGTTTTCATAGATACTCTTTGATCAAATCAATCAATTTTCAAACTTTCTAAGTGCAGGATCTCTAAAATGTTATTGTAAAGTCATTATTAGAAATCATTTTTCTTGTTTGCTTTCGCTGCTCAACTATTGTTGATTAGAATCTCGATCCATCTACTGTAGTTTGACTCAAGGCCTAATTCGAATGTTGTTTAGCTTCATCTTCAAGACATCATGCTGTATTGTTTTGCTGTCTGATACTATGTTTGAAGTGCATCCCATCCATCTCTTGCCATTACATCATCATTAATATGGGCATTGGAGCCTATCCTTCTCTAGTAGGTTTATTAAGGATAGGGCCTATTATGCCCTCTTATCAAATGACCTCATATCAACAAGAGTTGTTGGTCTCTACTCCACTTCTATCACAATGTCCCAAAACTCTTTCTCCATCAGATTGCTATTCATTTTATATTTTCAAATGCTATAGTTGGATACCCATTCAGTTTACTAGCTTCACCAAGTACAGATTCATCCACTCCAACCCTTTTTCCCAAAAATAGCCCTCAATGCCACTTCTAATGGCTCATTGAATGCCTTTGAGAGTGTTTGCAAGGTTTGCAAACCAACTTCAAGGCCAAAAAGTCTTCTACACCCACTTGCTAGTTATTTTGTCCTAACAAGCCAAAAACAGCTCGGAATTGTCGAAACGCTCCAATGTGGCATCATTGACTGCCTTGCTCTTGAAATGGTCTGATTAGACCTTCGATCTGCTTTGTGCTTGCAATCTGGCACTCACTATGTTTAGGAGAAATTGTAATTATAGAGTACATTCCTTTTTTGTCCTTAAACTAGAAAAAATTAGCTTTCGAATGAGCATAAATGTTCTAGACGTCGTTCATTTAGATATATGTGCTCCAATACAAACTCTGTCGTTGCTTGCAAAGTATTTTATTGCCTTCATTGACGAATATTCCAGAACAACAGTTGTTTATTTCATTAAGAAAAAATCGGAAGCTTTCAAAATATTTTGACAATTCAAAGAGCGTGTAGAATATCAAACTAGTAAATGAATTAAAGCACTGAGGTCCAACAACGGGAGAGAATACATCTCTACCGAATTCAAGGAGTATTGCCTGAACAACAACATTGAGCAACAATACATTACCTCCTATTTGCCTCATTCGAATGGTTTGCTCAGAGAAAGAACAGAACCTTGGTCGAATCTGCAAAGTGTATGCTTTTCCATGCGACACTTCCGAAGTCCTTCTGGGCTGAAGAAGTTTCCACTACAGCCTATATTCAGAACATATGTTCTACTAAAGGTCTCACCATATGAAGTTTGGACAGGCTCCAAACCATCATTATCAAACTTACAAGTTCTTGGATGTATCGCGTATGCGCAAATACCGCATGATCTCAGGAAGAAACTCGACTTCCAAAGAATCAACCCTATTTTCATCAGCTATACTACTTCAGATAAAGCTTATAAGTTGTATGATCATGTCGAGTCAAAGATATTTACTAGCCGTGATGTCATCTCCATCGAAGATCAGTTTATTGACGTCAAAGGCAAGGGCAAAGCTCATATAGCCGAACTATCAGACTATCCCGAATTATCGAACTTTCCAAATCTCATATCTCCTATCGAAGGTCCTAGCTCATCTACTCCATGTTGGATTATTCTTCATCCAACTATTTATCTAGCTGCACGGAATTTTTTGTGTCTTTATACAGTCTGTAGAATCACAAGTGTTTTTACACAGTCTGTAGGAATACGCGGAGTTTGGCAACAGCGTCGCATTTGCTCTCTCTACAAACCCAACAGTGTCGCTTGTCAGGAATCTCGTGTAAGAATGTAGTGGCGACTTTTTTGCATTTTTTATTTGTCGGAAATTATGTGGAAAAAATGCAATGTCGCATTTTTCGCATTTTTCGCCTGTAAAAAATTACGTGCAAAAATGCAATGTCGCCTTCTTTGCATTTTTTGCCCGTCACAGACTATTTATGGCCAATTGTCACCGCTCATCAGAAGTAACTTTTGAGAAGAACTGGATGAATGCAACGAACACTAGCCAACTGGCAATCACATTTGACGGCCTAATTACTTAGTATAAATCAGCTGTTCATACATCTCATTATCAAGTCAAGATCAACATTATGAATTGTGAAGGAGTTGAGTGTTATTACACGACGCTTCGTACGCTCTCATCAAGCAGATCAATCACAATAAGAAAGTATTGTTGTTAGCTCTCTATCAAGCTTTCAAGCTTGAATTCTCTTGAGCATTCTAGCTCAGTCTTTTAGAGATTTTAGAGTTGCTATTGCGCTACTGCTTATCAGCAGAATTGCTTATTTCAGACTTATTCTCAGTTACTTAGAGACAACTTTAGAGTGCGTGATTTCTATCCGCTATTGTCTTGCACTCATTAGCATCTGTTCTTGCTTTTCTGAATCAATAATATTTTCTTATTGCATTCAGTTTGTGTCAGAATGCATGCATCTCTGTATTGCTTTTGTAACTGATATAAATTGTCTGAGAATTCAATACTTTATATTTGGCCACGTAATCACCTAGTATCTAGCGAAAGTTAGTTGCTAAAGATTGGACATGATTTCCATCACTACTACTTTGTTCAATTTTTGATAGGTGTACTCATGCATTGGAAGTAGGATGTTTTCGCATTCTACTACTCAGCTATTTCTGACACTCCAGATGAACAACTTATTCCGAATCCCCAGAAGATGATGTTGCAGTTCAACGACTACAGCATGATGAAATTATCAACTTCACTCAATTCCTAGAAGATCGACAAGAGTCAGCAGGCCACCTATAAGGTATATCGACGAGTCTGCAACTTACCTTATCCAAGAGTCCACTACTGTCGAAGAGGCACTCAGTCAGCCCGATTTTGATCTTTGGATAGAAGCTAGGGATAAACAGTATTCATCTCTCATCAAAAACCAGACTTGGAGTATTGGCGAATTACCTGCTAGCAAAAATGTAATTGATTGCAAATGGTTATTCAAAATCAAGTACAAGGCAGATGGAAGTATCTATCGAAGAAAGGCTCATATGGAGAGAATACGTTGTTCATATGGAGTGTCGAAAATAGTTGACTAATAGAATGCGAAAACTTCCTACTTCCAATGCATGAGTACACCTATCAAAAATTGAACAAAGCAGTAGTGATGGAAATCATGTCCAATTTTTAGCAGCTAGCTTTCACTAGATACTAAGTAATTACGTAGCCAAACATAAAGTATTGAATTTTCAGATAATTTATATCAGCTACAAAAGCAATACAGAGATGCATGCATTTTGACACAAACTGAATGCAACAAGGAAATAATATTGATTCAGAAAAACAAGAACAGATGCTAATGAGTGCAAGACAATAGCGGATAGAAATCATGCACTCTAAAGTTGTCTCTAAGTAACTGAGAATAAGTCTGAAATAAGCAACTCTGCTGATAAGTAGTAGCGCAATAGCAACTCTAAAATCTCTAAAAGACTGAGCTAGAATGCTCAAGAGAATTCAAGCTTGAAAGCTTGATAACAATAATACTTTCTGATTGTGAACAATCTGCTTGATGAGAGCATAGGAAGCGTCGTGTAATAACACTCAACTCCTTCACAATTCACAATGTTGATCTTACCTTGATAATGAAATGTACGAACAGCTGATGTATACTAAGTAATAAGGCCGTCAAATGTGATTGCCAGTTGGCTGGTGTTTGCTGGCATTCATCCAGTTCTTTTCAAAAGTTACTTGCTGATAAGCGTGACAATTGGCCGTAAACAGTCTGTGACATTGCATTTTTGCACGTAATTTCTGACAGGCGAAAAATGCAAAAAAGGCGACATTGCATTTTGTACACGTAATTTCTGACAAATGAAAAATGCAAAAAAGTCGACACTACAGTCGTACCCAAGATTCCTGACAAGCGACACTGTCGGGTTTGTAGAGAGAGAAAATGCGATGCTGTTGCCAAACTTCCTGTATTTCTGCAGACTGTGTAAAAATACTTGTGATTCTGCAGACTATATAAAGACACGAAAAATTCTGTAGAGCTAGATAAACAGTTAGATGAAGAATAATCCAACATGGAGTAGATGAGCTAGGACCTTCAATAGGAATAGTTGATTTGAGAACTAGAATGTTCGATAATTTGGGAGAGTCTGATAGTTCAGCTATATGAGCTTTGAGCTTACCGTTTGAGGTCGGCTATATCAGCTTTGCCCTTACCTTTGAGGTCGATAAACTGATCTTCGATGAAGATGACATCGCAGCTAGTAAATATCTTCGACTTGACATGATCATACAACTTATAAACTTTATCTGAAGTAGTGTAGCTGATGAAAATAGAGTTGATACTTTGGAAGTCGAGTTTCTTCCTGAGATCATGTGGAATTTGCGCATACGCGATACATTCAAAAACTTGTAAGTTTCATAATGATGGTTTGGAGCCTGTCCAAACTTCATATGGTGTTTTGTCTGAGAGACCTTTAGTAGGACATATGTTCTGAATATAGGCTGTAGTGGAAACTGCTTCAGCCCAAAAGGACTTCGGAAGTGTCGCATGGAAAAGCATACACTTTGCCGATTCGACTAAGGATCTGTTCTTTCTCTGAGCAGACCATTCGAATGAGGCAAATAGGAGGTAATGTATTGTTGCTCAATGTCGTTGTTAAGGCAATACTCCTTGAATTCGGTAGAGATGTATTCTCCCCCGTTGTCGGCCCTCAGTGCTTTAATTCATTTACTAGTTTGATATTCTACACGCTCTTTGAATTGTCAAAATATTTTGAAAGCCTCCGATTTTTTCTTAATGAAATAAACAACTGTTCTTCGGGAATATTCGTCAATGAAGGCAATATAATACTTTGCAAGCAACGACAGAGTTTGTATTGGAGCACATATATCTAAATGAACGACGTCTAAAACATTTATGCTCATTCAAAAGGTAATTTTCTCTAGTTTAAGGACAAAAAAGGAATGTACCCTATAAGTACAACTTCTCCTAAACATAGTGAGTGTCAGATTGCAAGGAGAAAGTAGATCGAAGGTCTAATAAGACCATTTCAAGAGCAAGGTAGTCAATGATGCCACATTGGAGTGTTTCGACAATTCCGAGCCGTTTTTGGCTTGTTAGGACAAAATAACTAGCAAGTGGGGCTAGAAGACTTTTTGGCCTTGAAGTTGATTTGCAAACCTTGCAAGACCATATTTAAACTAGAAGCTTTGAAGAAACAACAAGTTTTCCTACATTTGACCCCTTAAATGTGATCTAGTATAATATGAAATAAATTTAAAGACATACCTGTAGATGCTTAATCAATGGGAGGTTGCTAAGGAATAAAAAAACGTACACTTCTTCATATTCATAACAAACAACTAGAGCTAAAAATATATAAATAACAGGTCCATCTCTCATGCCTTTGAAAGCAAGAGTGTTAACCTTCCAATCTGCAACTCGAGCCATAGGATACTACATGACTTACGTTGTTATAATTAAATTATCTTCAAAAGCAAAAGTGCTAAGCTTTCAAGAAGCCAGGCTCAAAAGGCGATGCAACATTGTGTAAGCTGCAGTAATCTCAATGTAAAATCATAGAGCATAAAATTAGACAATGAGATCGAGCGAGCAGAGCATGGAACCAAATGAATAATTTATCAACAGAAATTTTATATCTGTCTTACTTCAAAAGTCGTCCTTAACTTATACATCGTGTGCACGAATGCTATATATATTTAGTCTCAGGGCATAGCTTTACTAGGATCACAATGTTGCTAATTATGTTTTGCTGATCAGAGATCTGAGACGCTGCACATCCGCAGCGTTCAGCTGCAATGCCTTCTCTAATACGGCGTCATCGATAGGTGGGGTGGAGGCAAAGAGCGCCTTTGCAACTTGCGAGGTGCCTGGATTCTGGCTATTGAAGGCAGAGAAAGCCACAGCTGCGCCGTAGCCGACATTGAGCTGGAAATGCACGAGGCCTCTGGGGAAGATGAACAGCTCCCTTGCTTTAATCGTTTGCGCGAAGAGTTTATTGTCCGGCGTGCTGGTGACGAAACCTACAAGGAGCGTGCCCTTTGCAAGGAAGAGAATCTCAGGGGCACGGGGGTGCAACACATGGGGAGGGTTGAGGCCGTGGGGTGATAGCCGAACTATCGGACTCTCCGGAATTATCAAAATCTTATGTTACCAAGTCAACTTCTCCTATTGAGGATCCTAGCTCATCTACTTTAGAGGAACAACTTATCAACAGTGAATTTGAAGAAGATGATGGTCCATCTCAACAACTACAAGATCATGAAAGATCTTATCCCTGTGGTGTAGAGCAGGAGTTGATGACCTAGAACTCTCTCTGAGAATGAATATGGATGAGAGAAAAAGAGTACGAAAAATAAAGATGCACCAAAAATACACAGATTCAGTGAACAAGAATAATCACAACAAGCAGATTCAAAAATAAGCATGCAGAACAAGGAAAATAAAACAGAAAAAAAAAATTGTAACAACACTATATATAACAAATGTGGAGTTTAAATTGGATCAACAAAAAACAACTCTTTGTAGTATCTCCATAGACGACCACCATTGACGACTTGGATAGGAGTACTCCGTAAAGTGTTTGCAGTTGGACTGCTCCATTAGGAAAGATTTTATTGATAACAAAAGGTCCTTCACTTCTGAATTTCAGTTTTTTTGGATGCTTCTTAGATTTGTAAAGAAACACCTGATCACCTAAGTGTAAATGTTTAGAACACAAGTGACAATCGTGCCAGGCCTTTGGTGACGTTTGTTAACCAATTGTGCGTGATACGATATAAGTCGAGACTCACACAATTGGGCTAACGTAAAGAGCCTGGTTTTGACTTGCTGTTCAATGGTAGCTTTCTCACATAGATTCGTGGAGAAGGCTTGCATAACTCTCAAGGATGGTACCAAGAATTCAACAGGCATTATTGCCTCTTGACCATATACGAGATGGAATGGGGTAACCCATCCAATGGCCTTCTTGGGAGTTGTGCGGTACACCCAGATAGCAGAGAATAGTTTGGTTTGCCAATCTGATTGGCTTGTTTCTACTATCTTGGTTAAGATCTTACAAATCATGTTGTTGGTGGATTCTTCCTGGCCATTACATATAGGATAGTACGGAGTACTTTTGTGGTGAACAACAAGATAATGGTGGAGGAGATTATCGATCAATTCATTTAAGAAGTGAGTGCCTCGATGACTAACAAGCTCTATTGGACAGCCAATGCACGTAATAATGTTTTCATAAAGAAAACGTGCTACGGTCTTCGCAGTGGCGTCCTTTGTTGCACGTATCTCAACCCAATATTTCAGATTCATAAGGACATCGTCGGATAATACCGTCAACATCCCTTTTGTAAAGCTGTCCTGCTATAGGTTGAAAGGACGATGTTTTAAGCAAAAATTTTCTTTTTGAAACTATATTCAGGCCTTCTAGGAACTGAGTGATCTCCTCAGCCCGTAAATGTGTAGCATCAATTGAAAAAGACATGCATCAAGAAGATTGTCGTTGATTGGTGCATTTGCCTTTCAAATATCTCTAGTATTAATAATTGCTTGCGACTGTTCCAGGAAATAGGACCATTGTTGAGGAAGATTGTAAATCTAGAAGTGGATTTACAAGTGTCTACATCTCCTGCCCAACTTGCATATGTGTAACCACTGAGTAAATTGAGTTTATCATTGTCGACTGCTCCATAACAAATGCAAAAATTTATAGTAGCTCGAAGATATCTCATGACTCTGATAAGAGCCTTCCAATGTGTCATACCAGGGTTAGTCATAAACTGACTTAGGGAGCTGATTGCAAAAGTTATGTCTGGCCTGGTACAAATCATTACGTGCCTTATGGAGTTTACACACATGATTTTGTTTACCTTTGATAATATAACCTTCGGGTTGCACCATGTAAATGTCTTCTTCAATAACTCCATTGAGATATGATGTATGTACATCCATTTGATGTACTTTCAAATCTGTTGCAGCAGCGAACGATAATAAAAGTCGAATAAAAAAATGTTTGACCATTGGACTAAAGGTCTTAGTGTAATCGATGTGTATACCTGAGAAAATTATCTGGCGACAAGTCGGGCTTTTCTTCTGTCGATGCTTCCGTCTGCTTTGTACTTGACTTTGAAAATCCATTTGCAATCAACTATGTTTCTGTTGGCAGGTAATTCAACAATTGTCCATGTCTGGTTCTTGATAAGAGATGAATACTCTTTATCCATAGCTTCTTTCTAGAGATTGGAATCGGGCTGACTGAGTGCCTCTTCGACAATCGTCGGCTCTTGAACAACGTAGGCTGCAGACGTTGATCATTTTCATCATATTGTAGTTGCTTAATTGCAACATCATCATCTTTGGATTCGCCATTGGTATATTGTTCGTCGAAAAATGTATGTTGCACTTGAGTTGTCCCCATGACTATTTAGATGGAAGGGGTGTACTTATCGAGTACTTTGGAAAAGCGTTGCATAATACAAACATCACTCACTACCTAAAGAAATGAATATTGAAAATGTTTCGCCCAAGTTCCCCCACAGGTCCTAATATTTAGTACACTGCTAAGGGATCACTCTTTCCACGATGAGATCTAGTTCATCATCAGATGGCTCACATTCATTCAACAAGAGTGCTATGGCCAGTAGGAAACTTGATGAGGCCCCTACTAACTCCATAATGGGGGTCGAAGGCTCATTTGCTAGATCAAATATTTGCAATGAAGATTTTATAAGTCCTACAAGCTCATCCACTTCAATCTCTGATGAAGCATCCTCGAGAGATAGATCTTGTGTACCTTTCTCTATCACAGGTGTTAATTCAGGATCTGGAGAATAAGGTGTCTGTAATGAAAGATCTATAGCTAGGTATAGATCAGATAAAAATTCCTCCAACTTTATATTTGGCTCTATGGCTTGATTTGGATTACTAGATAAGAATTCCTCTGAAGATTCATTCAATGATGGCACCATAGACTCTAGACTCTCAATGAACAGTATTTGCTTCTCCTGGATGTCTATGGACATTCGGTCAATATCAAGCGATGCACTTAGTTGGTCAAAAAATAGTTCACTCCGCCATCTGTCAACGGCTCACTAGTCACACTAGTAGATTGGTCTATCCAATCAAGGATATGGCTCAAGGGGATAGTCAACATCTCCTCACTCTTGAGATGATCTGACATTCCAAATTCATGGCCCATGAGTTCAGGGTTTCCATCGCAATTATTTCTACGTGCATTGGGCATATGCGGCCTTCTAGTCGTTGCACTCTCTACAACGTCGAACAACCAGTACTTAAACCTCTGTAGGTGGAATTTGTTCTACTAGGTGTTGGATACACAGTTTCTACACCTATGTATCCAAATAGTGTTGCCTGGATAGTTACCTACGTAAGAGTGTCCCTAGCCAGGTGAAGAAGTCAATTGATCTTAGGCATAGGGTCCTCATCTGGCTCGCAACTAGTCCCTATGAGATTCGTTGGGTCCATAGGATGCCAAGCATAATGATTCTAGATCAGTAACACATCTATGATCTCAAGTCCTCTTAGCAATGTCTCATCTAGAATGGGTGATATTCAGTCATCAACTCCAAGAATGCCCCTGACACTCTGTTTGTGAGATCAGCACACATCACTGTGTGATGCTAACCACCTCAACCTTCAATATTAGGATAATTGTATTTCAAAACAAATGTGACACAAGTCAAAAGATATTACGCATGTGGCCAACGACCTAAGCAATGTACTCATTCAATCAGCAAATTCTCAAGACATTCCATGGGTATACTAACTTCCTTTTAGCCAACATTCCCTTATCAAGTTACTCCTGGCAGAAGCACCAAAATTGTTACGACATTTTCCACTCAAGGGACCAAAGTGAAGGGGAAAACAACATAACATGAGGATATAGCACCACTATGTATTCAGTGTCATGGTGTTATAAGAATGGCCGTACATGTCCCAAACACAAAGTTAAGTAGGGGATGTGAGCTGATCATTGGAAGTATTGTTGAGATTCTTCATCCTCATAGACCTAGTAGGGAAGTAACATTGGAGAATGTGAGAGTTACATGTGAGAATTCCTACCCCAACACTTTTTTGAGATGGTTCAATTGGAAATAATTCTTATTCTTCGATGTATGATTTTATCTTGCCATAGTTTTCTATTATCATCTATCCAATTATTAACTTCATGCAAAGCTACATGTACAAAATTATCTACAGCCAGGTCCAAATTCATAGTTGAACTTAACAACAAACTACAAGAGATAGAGGGCAACAAAATTAGTAAGAGAAAATCCAATATTAAAGGAAGATGGACATGTGCCTTTTGGTTCCTTTGTCAATTTATGTCTCCTCCTTGATGAGTAATGATGATTGTATCACTCGTAATGATACAGTAGTCCCTTTTATAATGTATTGCTTTTTATTGAACTCTCTTAGACTTGGGCTGCATTGGAGAAGAGTATTTCCCATGTCAAGGAAGACCCAAGGTGTAATCACATCCTATGGAATGTGCAAGAACCCATTGTAGTCTGAGTTTAGCTGAGATTACAAAAAATGACAAACATCAAAATTCATCTTCATAAATGTGTTGCATAAGATATTGTTTACATAAACAACCAACACTCATCTAGAATTCATGGATTCACTACTCAAAATGTCATAAAACAAATTTGTTTTGGCCAATTTGAAGACATTTCATCTATATAGATAACAATTTTTTGTGTTTAATGATATCATGATCGATGCAAGATGATTCATTTCACTTTCTTGAAACTACTCTTGGATAAAAGTCGAAACCATTCAGAAACATCATCATAAGATCATGAGATCCATTTTAAAATTGATATAATCAGATAATACTCTAGAAACGACTTTGTCTTCACAAAGTGGCTTTAGCTGCATTTCTTCCATGTTTTTTCTGCACAAAACGATAGATAGCATGTAGTAAGTGTCCTTGTGAGTTTAGAGTAAATAGCACATACTCCACAAGTCCTGCCTTATATTTTTGTAAAAAATCATTCTAGAATATTTGGTAAGGACCACAATAATGTGTGTGTGTGTGTGTGTGTATAGCTAGACCCAAAATAGGTCATACATACAAGTTGTAGCATTAGGCAACCAAGTATGGTATACATGTTGATGACTTAACACACATACCAAATATGACCTCCATTTTGTACAGACAACATCTACAGATAAGAATTATGTAATGTATTGTCATAACTTAGGCTCCTTCAAGCACATTTGTAACACATCATTTTCTTCATGATGACATATATATACCAACAACATGAACTTATTATAAAAGGTAACAGGTCGATTTGAGCCCTACCATAGATACTACATTGTTTAAGCGAAGGCAAAGTGCACTTGTCATGTTTTGTAATAGGAAATGAGGAATGGGATACTCATGTCACAATAATATTCATGTTTAAAACAATTGTCTCTGTACCACAACAAGAACCGTTTTTTAATTTTGAAGTGGTCTGCTATCAATGTTCAGATTGTTGAATCACTTTAATTATTTTTACAAAAAAACATTTGCTTTCACAAGCAAAATTCGTGCGTTTATTTATTTATTTATTTTTTTTTGCAATTGTTAAGTATTGGAAGGTGCATGTAATAAAGTGTACCTTTTTAAACTTGCATCTTTTGCCCAAAATGTGCATGAAAGAATAAATTCATGACAAAAGAGATTAACAAAAATGTCGGCACTCTGGTGTACGAGATTATTAGTCATGCCTTAACATTCCGATCTAGGCTAAAAATATGCAATAACCTTGTGAGGGCCCAAGCACTCTAATTTGAACTTGGAGCAATGCATGGTGATTGGCAACTGTATGCATGTAGAGAAGTATCGATAGTAATTGATTGTGGGTTTAATAAAGGATTTGAATTTCAAAAGAAATCTTCCTAGGCTTATGGGCTACACACACACACACACACACACACGCACAAACTTGCTCTCCACTTTTTGATTCTAGCACAAAAAGATCTTCTCTCTTGTATTGAAAATAAGTCTATTGCTCTCGACCTTGAGGTTGATGCTAATAAAGTAGCATTGATTTTCTTTCAATCATGCAATCATAAAGAGTCCATGTACTTGTCATTTGAAAGTTAGGAAGAGTGATTTCTAAATGTCTATCTTAAATGCTTACATGGCTTGTATCATTTTATTTGCCATCATTTGAGAATGCAATTTACATGTTCATGTTATTAGAGTCTTTATATCTTTAATGATCAATGTATGATATGAATAATTTAGAGTTATTAATGCATTGCTTAACCATCTCTCTCTCTCTCTCTCTCTCTCTCTCTCTCTCTCTCTCTCTCTCTCTCTCTCTCTCTCTCTCTCTCTCTCTCTCTCTCTCTCTCTCTCTCTCAACCACTAGATTGATGGGATGGTAGCTACGCGAAGTTCTAATGAGTATTTAGCTTTTAATTATCATTTGGAGCTTATGCTTGCGTGGAGAGTTGCTCTTGCTCTTGTTTTCTTGTGATTTTGTTGATTAGTAGACCTGTAGAAATTGTCAATTTTGAAATCAATTTCAGATCTTGGTATCAGAGCCTTGGTTTTTGGGAGAATCATTGTTATTATAATAGATTCAGAGCTTTAGGTTGAAGGGAGTACAAAAAGAATTTTTCAAGCAATCAAAGAGAATTCAAAAAAAATCATAGTGATATATTATAGAATTCTATCAAAAGTAGGATTTGTAGATTCAAGAATTACAATTTGCTTAATTTTGATCGATTCTCTTTAAAAATGAGAGTCAAATCTCCTATTTTTTGCATTTTTTTGGTCAGATAGACATGTGACGCTCTATAGTGAAGTTGATATTGTGGAGACATTGAATTTTCACTATACTAGCTATTTTTTAAATACCACTTCTAAGTGATGACACGTGTCTAGAAGCTTAGCCCTATGCCTAATCATGTAAATTTTGTTGGGAAAATAGAGGGAGAGAAGTGCGTAAGCGACTTATCGAACGCAACGGAATTATCCTCCTTTCCTCATGCATGACTACGCGTATCAATATTGAACAAAACATAATGACAGAAGTCATGTTCAATCTTTTAGCAACCAGCTTTGAAATCGTTAGTAGTAAAGTGATTTTGTAGCCAAACAATGAAGTATAAGAGATTTATCAGCTACAAACAATCACAGAGATGCATACATTTTGATATAATATTGAACACAATAAGAAGGATAGATTGATTCAGCAAGTAGTATGTACAAATCAGATGATGATGAGCACAAGACAATTGCGGATAGAAATTGCATACTCTATGCTATCTTTGAGTAACTAGAAACTATGTCTGATGTACTTCAGTTGTAAAGGAGTAAGCGCGAAGAAGAATACTCTAATTGAACTCTGAAAAAACCTTTCTAAGAGAAAGAGAGTTATTAAAGTCTATGATGATCTACTATTTATAATAAGCAACTAATGCACATCGAGTAGGACAGTTAATCAGGTCGCAAATCGCACTAGCTAGTTGGTTATATTGTGTTGGCATCCATCTAGTTAGGACTTCTCGAAAATTTACTTGCTACCATATACTCTGACTCAATGGAAGATAGAGCTATCCAAGTTTGCTTGCGATTGTTCCATGAAATAAGACCTTTGTTGAGGAAGAATGTAAATCCAGAAGTGGATTTACGAGTGGCTACATGTCTTGACCAACTTGCATCTGAATAAGCATTGAGAAAATTGAGTTTGTTGTTGTCGACTACTCCATAACGAATGCAAAAGTCCATAGTAGCTCGAAGATATCTAAAAACTCTGATAAGAGTTTACTAGATTGATACCGTTATTGAAAAGCAATGTGTTGTCCACATACAAAGTGATGATAATAAAAGAATGTTGTGCACTAACTTGAAGTAGACATTAGAATTTGATTTTATAGTCATGATCGATAAGGAAAGTATTGATCCTTTGAAACCATGCTCGAGCAAATTGCTTCAAGTCATAAAGTGCTTTATGGAGTTTACATACATGGTTGTGTTTACCTTTGGTATTGTAACCTTCGGGTTGCACCATGTAAATGTCTTCTTCGATAACTCCATTAAGATATGTTGTCTGTACATCCATTTGATGTAGTTCCAAATCTGTTGCAGTAGCAAATGACAATAGAAGTCTAATTGAAGAATTTTTAACTACTGCACTGAAAGTCTCAGTGTAGTTGACGTTGTGTACCTAAGAAAATCCTCTGGCGATAAGTCGAGCCTTGTACTTGATTTTGAATAACCGTTTGCAATCAACTACATCTTTGCTAGCAGGTAATTCGCCAATACTCCAAGTCTGGTTTTTGATTCGTACGTTCTCAATTAAACACTAGAGTATATAAATTTAGATTTCCAACAAACTGACGAAAATTTTTGACTCATTCAATAGATCACAGATTACTCACCATATATAAGAATCATCAACTTTTCTTATAATCGTCTAATGACAATTAAGTGTCTTTTTATGATCTGTCAATCATAAAAATTCAGAATTTTATGATTCGTCAATCATATACACAACTCGAAAAGTTTTTATGGAGTCATGCGTTGTTATTGGAGTGACAACTCACCAATTTATTATTACCTATATAGTGACCCAAATCTCATGTAAGCCTCCTTCACCGGGTTTCTATTGCTGGAAGTATTGGTGCTTCTCATGAAACTCAACATAAAGAGTAGCATTATTGTCATCGCATTCCTGGAAAGAACTAGGACAACTTGCAACTACCCTACCTGGTGACTTGCATCAAACAATAACTTTTAAACCACCTTCTAACATTCACACTTCCCACATGCAATTTTTTGTACTATGATGAGTTCTCCCATCTTTTGTTAATAATAATAAAACTAGACAATTTCTTTTTGTGTCACATTACTTCTAACACATGTAAAATAAAATAAAATACCAACTTAAGGCAGGGCCAAGTGGCTTGCCACACTCCCTAGTTTACATTTGGATTTAACCCATATTCACAATGTGTATTCCAATGGCCACAATAGGCCTAACACATATCCCCGACGGACGAGATCGAGTTCCACATGTGTTAGCCATCTTGTTTTGCTTCCTCTTCTTGATGTCTCTGCTGTCATGTTCACCCTCGCTTTCACTTGATGTATGCATTTCTGAACAATGATTCACAGATTCACCTTTTCCTTGTGTATCAATCGCAATCGGTTTGTATCTCATCGTCGTAGATGGTGATGGCCAAACCCTGGGTTGTGGTCGGGGGGTGGCCAAAAGATTCTGATTGTCATCTATCATGCCTGATACTGGTCGGGGTGTTTGCTTCGTCAGCATCATTGTGTTCAGCCATTCAATGGTGATAGGCGTGTAAGTTTTATTCATGAATAGCTCCTGCGTCTGATTCATCGCACTCACTATAAAATTGTGAAACTCTAAGGTCCCGTATGTTACAGTTCGTTGAGACCTCTTGTTGTCCTTTCTTTCTTTGATGCAACCTTTGGTCTGCTGCACTCGCTGCTGAACATTTTCCACCCAATGACAATATATCCTCCATAATAGTGGATATGAATCATCCACATACATTGTTTTAGGTCGCCTTGCTCGTGATTTACGTGCACCACACCCAAGGGTTGATTTTCCATAACTTGGCTATCTTGATGTTGACCCGAAGACATTGGTATGAAATCCTGTCGACTGTTCAATTTATCTATCAATCTCACCATCTCCGCTAACATCTCTTTGACCTCTTTTTGCGACTTCTAATGTTCTGCCTCCTCATCTCACAGCATCCTGTGCAAATCAAATAATTGTTGTTTCAAGTTTTGATTCTCAAGCACGACTTGCTGCAGGTTTGCCTGCGCTTGAACTGCTTCCGGATGTGATAACCAGCCCATACATTGTCCTGTTGCATGCCTTTCTTTTGGGAAGCTCTCTTTCCAACTGGATATTTTCATCCCTCAAGAAACCTTGTTCCTCCATAAGCTGCTCCAGCTTGTTGGCTATTATCATGCGTAAGATTGTTTTGGCCCATTCCTTTAGCAAATCCCGGCTAACTGAGAGTTATAAAGAGGTTCATAAGGAGGGTTATTGGGAAGCCATAGACATTCCAAAATACTCTGCTAAAGAAGCCTTAATAATGAGACTGATGAAAAAAAGGAGCATAAACCACCGAATGTTATAGAATAAATATGGATGGCACTTTTGAAATTTGTTGTATATAAACCTTACCTATGTAAGGAGCTGATTTGCTCTCTTGGCTATGAGGACTATCATTGATTGATCAAGACAGGTGAGCCTAGACAAGCCATTAGAAAAATGTTGTATCTTTCTAAAGGCTAGTTTGCACTATAATTGAGCTTTCAAAATTGATCAATTTAGGGACTAGTAAGGATAAGAATACCCATTCAGGGAATTCAAAAATTTCCTAGGTTGAATTCCTAAATAGGGATTGTTTACATTTCAAATCCTTGAAAATGCAAAACATTATACAAAATATTACATGAATATGTTGTTGAGACACTCTATTCATTAAGGGCATGACAATGAATATATAGCAAGTAAATGTTCAATTCAGAAAATTTAAGACCATATTTAAACTAGAAGCTTTGAAGAAACAACAAGTTTTCCTACATTTGACCCCTTAAATGCGATCTAGTATAATATGAAATAAATTCATGACATACCTGTAGATGCTTAATCAATGGGAGGTTGCTAAGGAATAAAAAAACGTACACTTCTTCATATTCATAACAAACAACTAGAGCGAAAAATATATAAATAACGGGTCCATATCTCATGCCTTTGAATGCAAGAGTGCTAACCTTCCAATCTGCAACTCGAACCATAGGATACTACATGACTTACGTTGTTCTAATTAAATTATCTTCAAAAGCAAAAGTGCTAAGCTTTCAAGAAGCCAGGCTCAAAAGGCGATGCAACATTGTGTAAGCTGCAGTAATCTCAATGTAAAATCATAGAGCATAAAATTAGACAATTAGATCGAGCGATTTTATTTATCATTGAAGCAGAGCACGGAACCAAATGAATAATTTATCAACAGAAATTATATATATGTCTTACTTCAGACGTCGTTCTTAACTTATACATCGTGTGCACGAATGCTATATATATTAAGTCTCAGGGCATAGCTTTACTAAGATCACAATGCTGCTAATTATGTTTTGCTGATCAGAGATCTGAGACGCTGCACATCCGCAGCGTTCAGCTGCAATGCCTTCTCTAATACGGCGTCATCGATAGGTGGGGTGGAGGCAAAGAGTGCCTTTACAACTTGCGAGGTGCCCGGATTCTGGCTGTTGAAGGCACAGAAAGCCACAGCTGCGCCGTAGCCGACATTGAGCTGGAAATGCACGAGGCCTCTGGGGAAGATGAACAGGTCCCCGGCATTAATCGTTTGCGCGAAGAGTTTATTGTCCGGCGTGCTGGTGACGAAACCTACAAGGAGCATGCCCTTTGCGAGGAAGAGAATCTCAGGGGCACGGGGGTGCACATGGGGAGGATTGATGCCGTGGGGTGCGAAGCCGATTCGAGCTGCGGAGACCCCCTGAGTGTTGAGACCTCCGAAGGTGAGAACGTTGGCCGGTGTGACTGCTACGCCGAGTGCATTGGAAGCATTTCCGGGTTTCTTCAAAGAATCAGATGCGAAGTATGATGCTTGCACTTGAGCAGGATCTTTGCATGGAAATCCATTCACGTGGAGCTTTTGGGTGGTGTCCTTCACACAGAAGTCCTGTAATGGATCCTCGTCAGAAGCTAAGCTTCGCTGTGGGTGCAAGGCGGCCGCCGCTACGAAAACCAGAATCGCTAATCTCATCCAAAGAAATCCTGCCATGATATTCAATGCTTCTGCACCAACCTCCTGATAATACTTTGATGAATGTATTCCTCAAGCACACACACACACACACACACACAAACTTGCTCTGCACTTTTTGATTCTAGCACAAAAATATCTTCTCTCTTGTATTAAAAATAAGTCTATTGATCTCGACCTTGAGGTTGATGCTAATAAAGTAGTATTAATTGACTTTCAATCATGCAATCATAAAGAGTCCATGTACTTGTCATTTGAAAGTTAGGAAGAGAGATTTCTAAATGTCTATCTTAAATGCTTACATGGCTTGTATCATTTTATTTGCCATCATTAGAGAATGCAGTTTACATGTTCATGTTATTAGAGTCCTTTATATCTTTAAAGATCAATGTATGATATGAATAATTTAGAGTTATTAATGCATTGCTTAGCCATTTCTATTAATAATCATCTCTCTCTCTCTCTCTCTCTCTCTCTCTCTCTCTCTCTCTCTCTCTCTCTCTCTCTCTCTCTCTCCCTCTCTCTCTCTCTCTCTCTCTCTCTCAACCAGTAGATTGATGGGATGGTAGCTACTCAAAGTCCTAATGAGTATTTAGCTTTTAATTATCATTTGGAGCTTATGCTTGCGTGGAGAGTTGCTCTTGCTCTTGTTTTCTTGTGATTTTGTTGATTAGTAGATCTGTAGACATTGTCAATTTTGAAATCAATATCAAAACTTGGTATCAGAGCCTTGGTTTTTGGGAAAATCATTGTTAGTATAATAGATTTAGAGCTTTAGGTTGAAGGGAGTACAAAAAGATTTTTTCAAGCAATCAAAGAGAATTCAATAAAATTCATGGTGATATATTATAGAATTCTATCAAAAGTAGGATTTGTAGATTTAAGAATTACAATTTGCTTGTTTCTGATCGATTCTCTTTAAAAATGAGAGTCAAATCTCCTATTTTTTGCATTTTTTTGGTCAGATAGACATGTGACGCTCTATAGTGAAGTTGATATTGTGGAAACATTGAATTTTCACAATACTAGCTATGTAAAATATCACTTGTAAGTGATGACACGTGTCTAGATGCTTAGCCCTATGCCTAATCATGTAAATTTTGTTGGGAAAATAGAGGGAGAGAAGTGAGTAAGCGACTTATCAAACGCAACAGAATTATCCTCATTTCCCAATGCATGCCTACGCGTATCAATATTGAACAAAATATAATGACAGAAGTCATGTTCAATCTTTTAGCAACCAGCTTTGAAATCGTTAGCAGTAAAAGTGATTTTTTAGCCAAACAATGAAGTATAAGAGATTTATCAGTTACAAACAATCACAGAGATGCATACATTTTGACATAATATTGAATGCAATAAGAAGGATAGATTGATTCAACAAGTAGTATGTACAAATCAGATGATGATGAGCACAAGACAATTGCGGATAGAAATCGCATACTCTATGCTATCTTTGAGTAACTAGAAACTATGTCTGATGCACTTCCGTTGTAAAGGAGTAAGCGCGAAGAGGAATACTCTAATTGAACTCTGAAAAAAACTTTCTAAGAGAAAGAGAGTTATTAAAGTCTATGATGACCAGCTATTTATAATAAGCAACTAATGCACATCGAGTAGGACAGTTAATCAGGTCACAAATCGTAATAGCTAGTTGGTTATATTGTGTTGGCATCCATCTAGTTAGGACATCCCAAAAATTTACTTGCGACATGATTAGGACAAGTCTGTAGTTTCAATTCAAGTGGAACAATAATGGTTTTTCATCGACATGGCCGAAGTCTTCGACTTTTGTCATCGTCGTCGTCGATAAGTCGGATGATGTCCGATATGTTGCAGCCACCCGTGAGCGATTATCAAGTACTTCTGTAGACTGTATATAAAACACTAGCAAAATTGTAGAATTGGATAATAAAGTGGATGAAGATTAAAGATTGATTATTCGGTTGACCCACTCAGATAGTAGAATAATCCAACACTCACCCTAAATCTTTGACCTTCAAACTTAGTTCTGCACAAAATTTTCTGTCTATCCAAGCTTAATGCTTTAGTAAAAATATTTGATGTCATATCTTACGTTTGACAGTACTGCAAGTCAACCTCTTTATCGAGAACTTTGCTTCTGACATAGTGATACTCAATTTCAATGTAATTACTACTAGAATGAAATCTAGGGTTAGTTGATAAAGCAATGTCACTTTGATTATCACAGAATAAACTTGTCAGAGCATATTGATTTAGATTGAGATCTGAAAGTAAGTTTCTCTACCATACTGCTTCTTTTGTAGCTTGAGTGGCTGTACTATACTCTGATTCAATGGAAGATAGAGCTATCCAAGTTTGCTTGCGACTGTTCCATGAAATAAGACTTTTGTTAAGGAAGAATGTAAATCCAGAAGTGGATTTATGAGTGTCTACATGTCTTGACCAACTTGCATCTGAATAACCATTGAGAAAATTGAGTTTGTTGTTGGCTACTACTCCATAACGAATGCAAAAGTCCATAGTAGCTCAAAGATATCTCACAACTTTGATAAGAGTTTACTAGATTGATATTGTTGTTGAAAAGCAATGTGTTGTCCACATACAAAGTGATGATAATAAAAGAATGTTGTGCGCTAACTTGAAGTAGACATTAGAATTTGATTTTATAGTCGTGATCGATAAGGAAAGTATTGATCCTTTGAAACCATGCTCGAGCAGATTGCTTCAAGCCATAAAGTGCTTTATGGAGTTTACATACATGGTTGTGTTTACCTTCGATATTGTAACCTTCGGGTTGCACCATGTAAATGTCTTCTTCGATAACTCCATAAAGATATGTTGTCTGTACATCCATTTGATGTAGTTCCAAATCTGTTGCAGTAGCAAATGACAATAGAAGTCTAATTGAAGAATGTTTAACTACTGGACTGAAAGTCTCAGTGTAATTGACGTTGTGTACTTGAGAAAATCCTCTGGCGACAAGTCGAGGCTTTCTTCGATAGATACTTCCATTTGCCTTGTACTTGATTTTGAATAACCATTTGCAGTCAACTACATCTTTGCTAGCAGGTAATTCGCCAACACTCCAAGTCTGGTTTTTGATTCGTACGTTCTCAATTAAACACTAGAGTAAAGAAATTTAGATTTCCAATAAACTGACCAAAATTTTTGACTCATTCAATAGATCACAAATTATTCACCATATATAAGAATCATCACCTTTTCTTATAATCGTCTAATGACAATTAAGTGTCTTTTTATGATCTGTCCATCATAAAAATTTAGAATTTTATGATTCGTCAATCATAATTTGTACAATTCCAAAATATCATAGAGGTGGTTGATCTACCTACCCACCAGCTTGGCAGAACTCTAGGGTTAGGTTAGATTGAAAAGTTATGGAAAAAATGCTCAATCATCTTTCTTATTACATATTGAATTTTCACATAACTTGAGGTGGGGAAGAGCTTTTTTACATACTATTCACCATTCCATAGTAATGCCTTATAATTTTTTAGAGCAGTTTGGTAATCTTGACTTCTTCGCTATGATATGTGTATTTTTCATTATCCAAATGATAAGATAACTTGTTTTTATGATAATTTATGATTTTAGGTCATGTTGGAGATTGTACCACACACGTGGGGGTTGGATCTGCATGTAGATCAATGATTTTTTATTGCCCTTGATTGATGTGTGTAGAATTGCTAATCTAGATCAAGTTTTGTCATCTAGTTTTGCATTCAAGGTATAATCAATCAATGAATCCCCATTGGGAGTCATTAAAAGGATCATGTAAGGTTATAAATATTGTACTTTACCATGTTATCAGAGCGAGGTACAAGAGTTAATCATTGATCATTTATAGAATCCAATTTTAGCAAGTTTTTGGTGCTAAAAGATAGAATTGGAGGGCCAACTTGAAGTCGATAGAAGGGGTGGAAATTTGGAGACCAAACATGGTTAGGGTCAGATTTTGTACTATTCACATGTGTGGACAGCTCCGTACCTAAAAATAATCTTTATTTTTTATCAGATCCAAAGAATTTCATAGCGATTCATCTTGGTGAGATTTTTGGTGCTAGATCTAGGAAAAACATCAACGTTTGTATGCCATTGATTGGATTGGACTTAGTGTCCTCAAATCTAATCAATTTAGACTGGGATAAAGCCCTCTAAAAGTGATTTATAGCTCTTGAAAAACCATCAAGAGGAAGGAGTAAGTTTTAGCCATGTTTTTGTCCAAAAATTGTGAAAATTGACTTGATTTGTTAAAGCTTAGATAGAATCTCATCTTATGTTCATTTCATCTTTGTGAGAGAATGTAAGAACTATGGCCAGAAGTCCATTGAGAGGGATAGAAGCAAAATTTGAGATAATCAAAACAAGTGAAACCTTTGTGAGTTTCTAGGTTGAAATCAAATCCAATTTTCCGAGCATTGTTTTGTAGAATTCTTCTTAAGTGTTCTTTTGAAAAAGGATCAAGAGGATCTTGCCACTTGTGTCTTTGTGAACATCAAGTGAGTAGCTAGTGAGACAAATGTTGGAAAAGAACTTAGGGAGGTCTAAGAAGTACATCAATAATACAAGTCTTTCTTATTACATATTGGATTTTCACATAACTTGAGGTGGGGAGGAGCTTTTTTACATACTATTCACCATTCCATAGTAATTCCTTTATAATGTTTTAGAGCAGTTTGGTAATCTTGACTTCCTCACTATGATACGTGCATTTTTTGTGATTTAAATGATAAGATAACTTGTTTTTATGATAATTTATGATTTTAGATCATGCTGGAGATTGTACCACACACGTGGGGGTTGGATCTTCATGTAGATCAGTGATATTTTATTGCCCTGGATTGCTGTGTGTAGAATTGCTAATCTAGATCAAGCTTTGTCATCTAGTTTTACATTCAAGCTATAATCAATCAATCAATCTCTCTTGGGAATCATTAATAGGCTCAAGTAAGGTTAAAAATATTTTACTTTACCATGGTAGTAGAGCGAGGTACAAGAGTTCATCATTGGTCATTTATACAATCCAATTTTAGCAAGCTTTTGGTGCTAAAATCTAGAATTGGAGGGCCAACTTGAAGTCGATAGAAGGGGTGGAAATTTGGAGACCAAACTTGGTTAGGGTCAGATTCTGTACTATTCACACGTGTGGACAGCTCTGTACTTGAAAATAATCTTCATTTTTTATCAGATCCAAAGAATTTCATAGCGATTGATCTTGTTGAGTTTTTTGGTGCTAAATTGGACTTCGTGTAATCAAATCTAATAAATTTGGACTGGGATAAAGCCCTCTAAAAGTGATTTATAGGTCCTGAAAAACGATCAAGAGTAAGGAGTAAGTTTTAGCCATGTTTTTGTCCAAAAATTGTGAAAATTGACTTGATTTGATAAAGCTTGGATAGAATCTCATCTTATCTTTATTTCACCTTTGTGAGGGAATGTAAGAACTATGGCTAGAAGTCCATTGAGAGGGATAGAAGCAAAATTTGAGATAATCAAGAAAATTGAAACCTTTGTGAGTTTCTAGGTACAAATCAATTCCAATTTTTTGAGCATTGTTTTGTAGAATCCTTCTTAAGTGTTATTTTGAACAAAGATCAAGAGGATCTTGCCACTTGTGTGAACATCAAGTGAGTAGCTAGTGAGACAAATTTTGGAAAAGAACTTAGGGAGTGCTAAGCAGGGAAGATGGGGTCCATTAGTGGATTTCTTTTTGAACCTAGTGAGAGAATAAATTTTCTGGGAGATGGTGGTGGAAATCTTCTCAGTGCGTACATTACAAGGATCACAATGGGTCACGTAGGCGAACACAAAGAGAATGTGTTTTCACTTTGCAAAAGCGAGAACAGAAGACAGTCAGACAAAACAGTAAGAGAGTCGGACATAAAACAAAATAGGAAAAGCATGCAACACTGACAAAGATCTAAACGCAATAACAAGACAATAGTCGATTCAAATGAATGAATGAAAATACAAGTCACATAGATGCTATGAGCACAAGACAAATGCGGACGAAATCACGTGCTCAAGAAGCTAACTCTACTCTATAAAAGCTATGAGCTTATTTCTGACAATCAGTCTAAAAACAAGAATAGATGTGTGAAAGCATCTACAATGTCTATCTTTGATCATTTTCTCATATTGTATATTACAATGATCATCATCTATATATAATTTTCATTAGTGTAGATTTATGTACAAAAGAGAATAGAGATGTTGCGTCGTCTTGGGTAGATCGTGGCGACTTTTGTCATTGTCCAAGTGGTTGCACAGTATAGGAAGTGAACGTGAGGAGCCTTCGACTATTCGGAATCGAGTGTGTTGCTGTTGATAGTGTACTAATGCTTATACATCAAATACACAAAATGCTTTTAGCTTCAGAATGTACATATGGTATCATGATATCTGAAGCTCTATGGGATTGACGTGTACACCTTTTGTAGGTATTATTGACTATGTTGGGCATCAAAAGTACATGTGGTTGATTGATTTGGGGTGTACTAGAATTAGCAGCAGCTATAGATCTGAATGCACTGGGCAGGTTTTGGAAAAAAAGTAACTTGAAGTGCAACTCTCGTGTTATGAAGATCCCTAGGATAGGTTAACATCCGCAATGTAGACACTACTACGAATGTTGTATAACAAAGGCCAGTATAGTGAATCAGATTGTAATCAATTGCAGGTCCATTTGGGACACTGTCCTTAGAAAAAAATAAGTACAACAAATTTTGACATTGTTCTTGTGAACTTCTCTAGATCCTATATCCTGTGCAAATAGGTGCCAAATCCAAATACATTCACATTTCAAGATCGCGAATAAGCATGTATAATAGGATTATCTCCATCACATGATCCACAAAGCCATCATAGAGGCTTTAAATACCAATGACTTTTTGCTTCTCTACGTTGCGAATATTTGCATATTCAGAGAAAAAAGGCTCTTCGCCCATGTGAAGATGAGATGATAGAAGCTCACAATGATTCATTGATATTGGTCTTAGAAGTACAGAACTGATTATTGAGCCAACTATCCCTACAAAGTTGAAATCCTATCCCATGATCAAATCTTGGGATAAACATTTCTAGTGACTTGGTTAGGAAGAGTTCTATTGTAGGCCCTTGTGAGTCCATTGATTGTCAAACCTTCATAGACTCAAAGGGTGGCACTTGATTACCTTCATGCAACTTCTTGATTGTGAACTTGGAAGTGAAATTTGGCTAACTGACATGAGGCCTATGAGCTATAACATCTATTTTTCATTGCATGCATCATCTATTGGTTGTGAGAGTAGATTCTGGTTAAACATTTGTAACCAAGGCATATATAGAAAGAAAATCTCATGGATTACCATTGAAAATATAAAAGGGAGCTTCTTGTTCTTGTTAATTGTTAGGTGAAATTCACCAAGTAACAATGAAGAATGTTATCATAAAATCTCAAATAATCTTCTTCATGATAGTCTAAGACACAAATGACAAAATGATAAGATTGCGTGGAGTGGGAAGGAAGGGATCTAAAAAAGCCGTCAATAGTTTTGTCTTTGAAAAGGGAGTTTATCCAGAGACGAGTGTGCCTCATAGCTAAAACTCATTATCTATGGAATGTCTCACGTTCTAAAAAGTTTGGGATTTTTGTCATATTATACCTCAATTGGCATATATCATTGGTAACAAACTGATTTGCCTATGTTTTTCTTTGCCAATGCTCTCACATAGTATACTTTGAGGTGTATGTCAACTTCGTGCAGTTGATGATGGAATTTTATTCATGTGAAAATACTTTTAAGATTTCTCATTGCGGCAGACAGATATATCAGAGATCTTTTGATATTAGATAATTTCTCTCTTTGGTCGATATTGTATGAAAAGTTCATTTTAAGGTTGCTTTTTTCCTTCAATATAACTTTATTGGCTTCAAAAATGGTACTTTTACCCTTCCAACTTCAATGGATATCTCTTTCTTGCAATCTAAATAGTACTTATCAAAGTGTGAAACTAATTCTCGTGGAGACTTCAATATCAATATGCTTGCTTGCAACAATCATGCCAACCTTCTTATGACATTCATGCAAAAACATGGTTTTCAACAAACTATCACAACAACAACATTGTATGGAAGCCAGTTATATCATATATGGAGAAATACACATGTACACAGCACGAAAAGTTTTTATGGAGTCATGCATTGTTATTGGAGTGACAACTCACCATTTGATTATTACCTATACAGTGACCCAAATATCATGTAAGCCTCCTTCATCAGGTTTCTATTGCTGGAAGTATTGTTGCTTCTCATGAAACTCAACATAAAGAGTAGCATTATTGTCATCGCATTCCTGGAAAGAACTAGAACAACTTGCAATTACCCTACCTGGTGACTTGCATCAAACAATAACTTTTAAACCACCTTCTAACATTCAAACTTCCCACATGCAATTTTTTGTACTATGATGAGTTTTCCCATGTTTTGTTAATAATAATAGAAGTAGACAATTTCTTTTTGTGTCACATTACTTCTAACACATGTAAAATAAGATAAAATACCAACTTAAGGCAGGGCCAAGTGGCTTGCCACACTCCCTAGTCTACATTTGAATTTAATTCATATTTACAATGTGTATTCCAATGGCCACAATAGGCCTAACACATATCCCCGGTGGACGAGATCGACTTCCACCGAGTTCATTCGTTAGCCTTCTTGTTTTGCTTCCTCCTCTTGACGTCTTTGCTGTCGTGTTCACCCTCGCCTTCACTTGATGTATGCATTTCTGAACAATGAGTCACAGATTCACCTCTACCCTGTGAACCAATCACAATCGGTTTGTATCTCATCGTCGTAGATGTTGATGGCCAAACCCTGGGTTGTGGTGGGGGGTTGGCTAATCTATACCACAATGGCTTGAGTAAAAGATTTTGATTGTCATCTATGATGCCTGATACTGGTCGTGGTGTTTGCTTCGTCAGCATCATTTTGTTCAGCCATTCAATGGTGATAGGCGTGCAAGTTTTATTCAAGAATAGCTCCTGCATCTGATTCATCGCACTCACTTTAAAATTGTTAAACTCTAAGGTCCCGTATGTTACAGTTCGTTGAGTCCCCTTGTTGTCCTTTCTTTCTTTGATGCAACCTTTGGTCTGCTGCACTCGCTGCTGAAAATCCTCCTCCCAATGACAATATATCCTCCATAATAGTGGATATGAATCATCCACATATTGTGCTATCACTGCATATAAGGCGTCAGAAATATGACATGCCGCGACCAGCCAAGGTTTGAACTGAGCCTGTCTTTGAATGATATTGTAATGGACATCATTATGTGCCTTGAAACTTCGCTAAGTTTCATACAAGTATTCTGCCGCAAACAACATAGAACTTCCTGTTAAGATTTCAATCCTGTCAGAATTATTTACCTTCATTTTGCCCTGTACAAACGCCCATGCCAGTACTTCATGTGCCTTCAAATCCGACTCTAGCCAAAAATCGTACAACTCGCCCAAGTCCCATGGCTCTTCCCATTCCTCAGTTGTTATGTCCCATAGCCCTGGTAAGAACACATAATCAATGTTCTAGGCATGCTCTATGTTGCGTAGAATTATTCATGGTTGCAAAACGTTGTACAAATTCTTCACCTCCCTGCCCAATATTGTTTTAGGTCACTTTGCACGTGATTTACGTGGCACCACACCCAAGGGTTGATCTTCCATAACTTGGCTATCTTGATGTTGACCCGCAGAAATTGGTATAAAATCTTGTCGATTGTTCAATTTATCTATCAATCTCACCATCTCCGCTAACATCTCTTTGACCTCTTTTTGTGACATCTGATGTTCTGCCTCTTCATCTTGCAGCATCCTCTGCAAATCAAATAATTGTTGTTTCAAGTTTTGATTCTCAAGCACGACTTGCTGCAGGTTTGCCTGCGCTTGAACTGCTTCCGGATGTGATAACCAGCCCATACATTGTCCTGTTGCATGCCTTTCTTTTGGGAAGCTCTCTTTCCAACTGGATATTTTCATCCCTCAAGAAACCTTGTTCCTCCATAAGCTGCTCCAGCTTGTTGGCTATTATCATGCGTAAGATTGTTTTGGCCCATTCCTTTAGCAAATCCCGGCTAACCGAGAGTTATAAAGAGGTTCATAAGGAGGGTTATTTGGAGGCCATAGACATTCCAAAATACTCTGCTAAAGAAGCCTTAATACTGAGACTGATGAAAAAAAGGCCCCTCGGTATAAACCACCGAATGTTATAGAATAAAAATGGATGTCACTTTTGAAAATTGTTGTTTATAAACTCTATCTATGTAAGGAGCTGACTTGCTCTCTTGGCTATGAAGACTATCATTGATTGATCAAGACAGGTGAGCGTAGACAAGCCATTAGAAAAATGTTGTATCTTTCTAAAGGCTAGTTTGCACTATAATTGAGCTTTCAAAATTGATCAATTTAGGGACTAGTAAGGATAAGAATACTTATTCAGGGAATTCAAAAATCTCCTAGGTTGAATTCCTAATTAGGGAATGCAAACTAGGAAATTTCAAGTTGGAATTCCCTATATAGGGATTGTTTACATTTCAAATCCTTGAAAATGCAAAACATTATACAAAATATTACATGAATATGTTGTTGAGACACTCTATTCACTAAGGGCATGACAATGAATATATAGCAAGTAAATGTTCAATTCAGAAAATTTAAGACCATATTTAAACTAGAAGCTTTGAAGAAACAACAAGTTTTCCTACATTTGACCCCTTAAATGCGATCTAGTATAATATGAAATACATTCATGGCGTAGATGCTTAATCAATGGGAGGTTGCTAAGGAATTAAAAAACGTACACTTCTTCATATTCATAACAAACAACTAGAGCTAAAAATATATAAATAACGGGTCCATGTCTCATGCCTTTGAATGCAAGAGTGCTAACCTTCCAATCTGCAACTCGAGCCATAGGATACTACATGACTTACATTGTTCTAATTAAATTATCTTCAAAAGCAAAAGTGCTAAGCTTTCAAGAAGCCAGGCTCAAAAGGCGATGCAACATTGTGTAAGCTAAAGTTATCGCAATGTAAAGTCAGAGAGCATAAAATTAGAGAATGAGATCGAGCGATTTTATTTATCATTGAAGCAGAGCACGGAATCAAATGAATAATTTATCAACAAAAACTATATATCTGTCTTACTTCAGACGTCGTCCTTAACTTATACATCGTGTGCACGAATATATATAGCATCGATATATATATTAAGTCTTAGGGCATAGCTTTACTAAGATCACAATGTTGCTAATTATGTTTTGCTGATCAGAGATCTGAGACGCTGCACATCCGCAGCGTTCAGCTGCAATGCCTTCTCTAATACGGCGTCATCGATAGGTGGGGTGGAGGCAAAGAGCGCCTTTACAACTTGCGAGGTGCCCGGATTCTGGCTGTTGAAGGCAGAGAAAGCCACAGCTGCGCCGTAGCCGACATTGAGCTGGAAATGCACGAGGCCTCTGGGGAAGATGAACAGCTCCCCGGCTTTAATCGTTTGCGCAAAGAGTTTATTGTCCGGCGTGCTGGTGACGAAACCTACAAGGAGCGTGCCCTTTGCGAGGAAGAGAATCTCAGGGGCACGGGGGTGCACATGGGGAGGGTTGAGGCCGTGGGGTGCGAAGTCGATTCGAGCTGCCGAGACCCCCTGAGTGTTGAGACCTCCGAAGGTGAGGACGTTGGCCGGTGTGACTGCTACGCCGAGTGCATTGGAAGTATTTCCGGGTTTCTTCAGAGAATCAGATGCGAAGTCTGATGCTTGCACTTGAGCAGAATCTTTGCATGGAAATCCATTCACGTGGAGCTTTTGGGTGGTGTCCTTCACACAGAAGTCCTGTAATGGATCCTCGTCAGCAGCTAAGCTTCGCTGTGGGTGCAAGGCGGCCGTCGCTACGAAAACCAGAATCGCTAACCTCATCCAAAGAAATCCTGCCATGATATTCAATGCTTCTGCACCAACCTCCTGATAATACTTTGATGAATGTATTTCTCAAGCCACAAATTCAATACTCTCTTAAAGAACAGAGAAAAGTCGTTGTAATTGAAGGTTAGATTGTGTTCGATCCAGGAGAGGTAAACAAGCGTGAACTATGAATGAATGCTTTGATTTCGTGATCTCTTCCCGCCCGCCCCTCGCCATTTATGCACCAAAGCCCGCCTGCTTGATATGGATAATCCACGATGATCACCAAGTCCCCACCCTTCTTCACGCTCACGAAAATCTATCAGAGCGCGTCCCCCTTGAGAAATGGCACACTTCTTGAGCTTGACTTGGCAAGCTCTACAAGTCAGCCATTAGCATCTCCCCCTTAGCAACTCCTTCAATATTTTCCACGGCACCAACTGTCAGACTTTAACTACTTTTATCCATAATATAAACACAATGACTTACTCCAGGACCAGACTTAACCAGGACCTGAATAAGCGGAGTTTTACCTATTGGGCTAATTTGTGTCACTCATCGGTGGAAGGTTGTTCAAGTGTGCCTACATTTGGGTTGCATTGGAAGATAGTAATTCCCATGTCAAGGAAGACCCAAGCTAAGGAATGGGTAAGAACCCACAATCTGAATCTGGATGAGGTGGAGTGATAAATTATAAAATATTCATAGATAACAATCACTTTATATCTAGGATTCACACATTCACTTGTGAAAATCTCATAAACAAATTCGTTTGGCCAATTTGGAACTGCTTTTGTACAAATCTCAAGTTAGTAGTTTTACATTGTTTCCATCGATTAATTGCTCATGAGATAGTTTAAGTAGTTTCAATCATAATTTTTGCTTTCCACTATATCATGATGCATGCAGTCCATTACTTTCAATTCTTTTGCACCTACTCATAAATGAAAGGTCCACACAATGGATAACTATTATTAACATCATCATAAGAATGGTGGGGTCCACTTCTTCCCCCTCTTGTTTCCAACAAGTTCTAATGGACTTAGTTTTCTTATTAGTATATCTAAATTTCTGATTATTAACTGCACCTAGAAGTGCAAGTAGAAGATCATAATCGAACTTAACAACAACCAAGCCAGAAAATTACTAGGAGAAATCCAATCTAAAGAGAACAGTTGAAGTTAAGCATGGACCTTTTGGTTCCTTTGTCAATTTGTGTTTCATGCTCGACAAATAATGGTAATATCACCAACAACACTGAAACATTAGTCCAATTATTAATTTACTGTTTTCTATTAAACTCTATAACATTTGGATTCCATTGGAAAAGAGTATTTTCTATGTCAACGAATCTGATTGAAGCTAGGGGACGGCGGGCCTCAAGCAAGCTTCAGTTCGAGCGAGTTTTCTTCATAAATACGAGTAAGCTTTTCAGTCCTATTTTTTCCTACACATTCTTTTTTTCTGTGGCTCAAGCTACCTCTACCTTCCTCTATAGCCTTTGCACTCTACAAAAAATAGAGTACACAAGCAAAGAATATAGGTCTTGATTCATTTATGAACAAATCTGATTCATAATTCTATTGTATTTTGATAAAACCAGGATAAAACAGGATTTTATTATTTTAAGTATGGGTGCGGCAAAGTTGACATTGTTGTCGAATCCAATTTTAGTTTCAATATGTGAGTTATCCTAGTTCTGAGGCTCAATGTAAGCCTATTCATGTAGTTGCTTGAATGGCATTGCCTTTAGGCCCAACCACAAGCTCTTGAGGACCAAGCACAAGCTCTTGCTGCAGTTGTTCAATCACATAAGGCACTACTTTACACGTTGAGATGTCTCCTTTGGTATCCATCTATTCTAAAAGCCTTGGAGTTGCTTACATATTTCTCTTTGTCATTTCTTGTTCGTTCTTCCGAGAAGCAATGAGGCTAATTAAACCGCTGGATTCTGCCACAAAGCTCAAATGCATTTTAAAGCTAAAAGCATTTTGTGTATTTGATGTATAAGCAATAGTACACTATCAATCGTACACTATTGCTTATACATCAAATACACAAAATGCTTTTAGCTTTAAAATGCACATCTAGTATCATGATATCTGAAGCTCTATGGGATTGACGTGTACACCTTTTGTAAGTATTATTGACTATGTTGGGCATCAAAAGTGATTGATTGATTTGGGTTATACTAGAATTAGCAGCAGCTATAGATCTGAATGCACTGGGCAGATTTTGGATAAAAAGAAAGTTGAAGTGCAACTCTCGTGTTATAAAGATCCCTAGGATAGGTTAACATCCGCAATGTAGACACTACTAGGTATGTTGCATAACAAAGGCCAGTATAGTTAATCCGATTGTAATCAGTTGTAGGTCCATTTGGGACATTGTCCTTAGAAACAAATAAGTACAAGAAATTTTGACATTGTTCTTGTAAACTTCTCTAGATCCTATATTTTGTCCAAATAGGTGGCAAATCCTTATACATTCACATTTCAGAATCGTGAATAAGCATGTATAACAGGATTATCTCCATCACATGATCCACATAGCCATCATAATTTTCATTAAAGTAGATGTATGTACAAACGAGAATAGAGATGTTGCGTTGTCTTGGGTAAATCGTGGCGGCTGTTGTCATTGTCCAAGTGGTTGCATAGTATAGAAAGTGGACGTGAGGAGCCTTCGACTATTCAGAGTCGAGCGTGGTGTTGTTGATAGTGTACTATTGCTTATACATCAAATACACAAAATGCTTTTAGCTTTAAAATGCACATCTGGTATCATGATATCTGAAGCTCTATGGGATTGACATGTACACCTTTTGTAGGTATTATTGACTATGTTGGGCATCAAAAGGACATGTGGTTGATTGATTTGGGGTATACTATAATAGCAGCAGCTATAGATCTGAATGCACTGGGCAGATTTTGGAAAAAAAGAAAGTTGAAGTGCAACTCTCGTGTTATGAAGATCCCTAGGATAGGTTAACATCCGCAATGTAGACACTACTACGTATGTTGCATAACAAAGGCCAATATAGTTAATCAGATTGTAATCAGTTGCAGGTCCATTTGGGACATTGTCCTTAGAAACAAATAAGTACAACAAATTTTGACATTGTTCTTGTGAACTTCTCTAGATCCTATATTCTGTGCAAATAGTTGGCAAAACCTTATACATTCACATTTCAAGATCGTGAATAAGCATGTATAATAGGATTATCTCCATCACATGATCCATATAGCCATCATAAAGGCTTTAAAAACCAATGACTTTTTGTTTCTCTACGTTGTGAATATTTGCATATTCAGAGAAAAAAAGGCTCTTCACCCATTTGAAGATGAGATGGTAGAAGCTCGGAATGATTCATTGATGTTGGTCTTAGAAGTATAGAACTGATTATTGAGCCAACTATCCCTACAAAGTTGAAATCCTATCCCATGATCAAATCTTGGGTTAAACATTTCCAGTGACTTGGTTAGGAAGAGTTGTATTGTAGGCCTATATATTCATTATATTCTGGGCAAATAGGTGGCAAATCCTATATATAATAACTGTTTATTTCTCAAAAGCATAGAATTTTTTTCCGTGCGGTAAAATCACTTTAAACATTTTTACAAAAAAATATGTGCTTTCACAAGCAAAATTCGTGCGTTTATTTATTCTTTTATTTTTTTTTGCAATTGTTGGGTATTGGAAGTGCACGTAATAAAGTTTACCTTTTTAAACTTGCATCTTTTGCCCAAAATGTGCATGAAAGAATAAATTCACGACAAAAAAGATTAACAAAAATGTCGGCACTCTGGTGTACGAGATTATTAGTCATGTCTTGACATTCCGATCTAGGCTAAAAATATGCAATAACCTTGTGAGGGCCCAAGCACTCCAATTTGAACTAGGAGCAATGCATGGTGATTGACAACTGTATGCATGTAGAGAAGTATCGATAGTAATTGATTGTGGGTTTAATAAAGGATTTGAATTTCAAAAGAAATCTTTCCAGGCTTATGGGCAAACTTGCTCTACACTTTTGGATTCTAGCACAAAAATATCATCTCTCTCTTTATTAAAAATAAGTCTATTGATCTCGACCTTGAGGTTGATGCTAATAATGTAGCATTAATTTTCTTTCAATCATGCAATCATAAAGAGTCCATGTACTTGTCATTTGAAAGTTAGGAAGAGCGATTTCTAAATGTCTATCTTAAATGCTTACATGGCTTGTATCATTTTATTTGCCATCATTTGAGAATGCAATTTACATGTTCATGTTATTAGAGTCTTTATATCTTTAATGATCAGTGTATGATATGAATAATTTAGAGTTATTAATGCATTGCTTAACCATTTCTATTAATAATCATCTCTCTCTCTCTCTCTCTCTCTCTCTCTCTCTCTCTCTCTCTCTCTCTCTCTCTCTCTCTCTCTCTCTCTCTCTCTCTCTCTCTCTCTCTCTCTCTCTCTCTCTCTCTCTCTCTCTCTCTCTCTCTCTCTCTCTCTCTCTCTCTCTCTCTCTCTCTCTCTCTCCCTCAACCAGTAGATTGATAGGATGGTAGCTACTCGAAGTCCTAATGAGTATTTAGCTTTTAATTATCATTTGGAGCTTATACTTGCGTGGAGAGTTGCTCTTGCTCTTGTTTTCTTGTGATTTTGTTGATTAGTAGACCTGTAGAAATTGTCAATTTTGAAATCAATTTCATAACTTGGTATCAAAGCCTTGGTTTTTGGGAGAATCATTGTTATTATAATAGATTCAGAGCTTTAGGTTGAAGGGAGTACAAAAAGAATTTTTTAAGCAATCAAAGAGAATTCAAAAAAATTCATAGTGATATATTATAGAATTCTATCAAAAGTAGGATTTGTAGATTTAAGAATTACAATTTGCTTGTTTTTGATCGATTCTCTTTGAAAATGAGAGTCAAATCTCCTATTTTTTGCATTTTTTTGGTCAGATAGACATGTGACGCTCTATAGTGAAGTTGATATTGTGGAGACATTGAATTTTCACAATACTAGCTATTTTTTAAATACCACTTACAAGTGATGACACGTGTGTAGAAGCTTAGCCCTATGCCTAATCATGTAAATTTTGTTGGGAAAATAGAGGGAGAGAAGTGCGTAAGCGACTTATCGAACGCAACGGAATTATCCTCCTTTCCTAATGCATGACTACGCGTATCAATATTGAACAAAACATAATGATAGAAGTCATGTTCAATCTTTTAGCAACCAACTTTGAAATTGTTAGCAGTAAAGTGATTTTGTAGCCAAACAATGAAGTATAAGAGATTTATTAGTTACAAACAATCACAGAGACGCATACATTTTGACATAATATTGAACGCTATAAAAAGGATAGATTTATTCAGCAAGTAGTATGTACAAATCAGATGATGATGAGCACAAGACAATTGCGGATAGAAATCGCATACTCTATGCTATCTTTGAGTAACTAGAAACTATGTCTGATGTACTTCCGCTGTAAAGGAGTAAGCGCGAAGAGGAATACTCTAATTGAACTCTGAAAAAAACTTTCTAAGTGAAAGAGAGTTATTAAAGTCTATGATAATCAGCTATTTATAATAAGCAACTAACGCACATCGAGTAGGAAAGTTAATCAGGTCGCAAATCGCAATAGCTAGTTGGTTATATTGTGTTGGCATCCATCTAGTGAGGAATTCCCAAAAATTTATTTTCAAGATGATTAGGACAAGTCCTTAGTTTCAATTCAAGTGGAAGAATAATGGTCTTTCATCGACATGGCCGAAGTCTTCGGCTTTTGTCGTCGTCGTCATCGATAAGTCGGATGAAGTCCGATCTGTTGGAGACACCTGTGAGTGATTATCGAGTACTTCTATAGACTGTATAGAAAACACTAGCAAAATTGTAGAATTGGATAATAAAGTGGATGAAGATTAAAGATTGATTATTCGGTTGAACCACTCAGATAGTAGAATAATCCAACACTCACCCTAAATCTTTGACCTTCAAACTTATTTCTACACAAAATGCTGTGTGTATCCATGCTTAATGCTTTAGTAAAAATATTTCATGTCATATCTTACGTTTGACAGTATTGCAAGTCAACCTCTTTGTCGAGAACTTTGCTTATGACATAGTGATACTCAATTTCAATGTGCTTACTCCTAGAATGAAATCTAGGGTTAGTTGATAAAGCAATGTCACTTTGATTGTCACAGAATAAACTTGTCAGAGCATATTGATTCAGATTGAGATCTGAAAGTAAGTTTCTCAACCATACTGCTTCTTTTGTAGCTTGAGCGGGTGTGATATACCCTGATGCAATGGAAGATAGAGCTATCCAAGTTTGCTTGTGACTGTTCCATGAAATAAGACCTTTGTTGAGGAAGAATGTAAATACAGAAGTGGATTTATGAGTGTCTACATGTCTTGACCAACTTGCATCTGAATAACCATTGAGAAAATTGAGTTTGTTGTTGTCGACTACTCCATAATGAATGCAAAAGTCCATAGTAGCTCGAAGATATCTCAAAACTTTGATAAGAGTTTACTAGATTGATGCTGTTGTTGAAAAGCAATGTGTTGTCCACATACAAAGTGATGATAATAAAAAAATGTTGTGCACTAACTTGAAGTAGACATTAGAATTCGATTTTATAGTCGTGATCGATAAGGAAAGTATTGATCCTTTGAAACCATGCTCGAGCAGATTGCTTCAAGCCATAAAGTGCTTATGGAGTTTACATACATGGTCGTGTTTACCTTCGATATTGTAAACTTCGGGTTGCACCATGTAAATGTCTTCTTCGATAACTCCATTAAGATATGTTGTCTGTCCATCTATTTGATGTAGTTCCAATTCTGTTGCAGTAGCAAATGACAATAGAAGTCTAATTGAAGAATGTTTAACTACTGGACTGAAAGTCATAGTATAATTGACGTTGTGTACCTGAGAAAATCCTCAGGCGACAAGTCGAGCCTTTCTTTGATAGATCCTTCCATTTGCCTTGTACTTGATTTTGAATAACCATTTGCAATCAACCACATCTTTGCTAGCAAGTAATTCGCCAATACTCCAAGTCTGGTTTTTGATTCGTACGTTCTCAATTAGACACTAGAGTAGAGAAATTTAGATTTCCAACAAACTGACCAAAATTTTTGACTCATTCAATAGATCACAAATTACTCACCATATATAAGAATCATCACCTTTTCTTATAATCGTCTAATGACAATTAAGTGTCTTTTTATGATCTGTCAATCATAAAAATTTAGAATTTTATGATTCGTCAATCATAATTAGTACGATTCCAAAATATCATAGAGGTGGTTGATCTACCTACCCACCAGCTTGGCAAAACTCTAGGGTTAGGTTAGATTGAAAAGTTAGGGAAAAAATGCTCAATCATCTTTCTTATTACATATTGGATTTTCACATAACTTGAGATGGGGAAGAGCTTTTTTACATACTATTCACCATTCCATAGTAATTCCTTTATAATGTTTTAGAGCAGTTTGGTAATCTTGACTTCTTCACTATGATATGTGCATTTTTTGTGATCCAAATGATAAGATAACTTGTTTTTATGATAATTTATGATTTTAGGTCATGCTGGAGATTGTACCATACACGTGGGGGTTGGATCTTCATGTAGATCAATGATTTTTTATTGCTCTTGATTGATGTGTGTAGAATTCCTAATCTAGATCAAGTTTTGTCATCTAAATTTGCATTCAAGCTATAACCAATCAATCAATCTCTCTTGGGAGTCATTAAAAGGCTCAAGGAAGGTTAAAAATATTGTACTTTACCATGGTATCAGAGCGAGGTACAAGCGTTAATCATTGATTATTTATACAATCCAATTTTAGAAAGTTTTTGGTGCTAAAATCTAGAATTGGAGGTCCAACTGGAGGTCGATAAAAGGGGTGGAAATTTTGAGACAAAACTTTGTGAGGGGGGGATTCTGTACTATTCACACGTGTGGACAGCCATCTACCTCAAAATAATCTTCATTTTTCATGAGATCCAAAGAATTTCATAGCGATTGATCTTGGTGAACTTTTCGGTGCTATATCTAGGAAAAGCATCAATGTTTGTATGCGATTGATTAGATTGGACTTCGTGTAATCAAAGCTAATGAATTTAGACTGGGATAAAGCCCTCTAAAAGTGATTTATAGGTCTTGAAAAACGATCAAGAGGAAGGAGTAAGTTTTAGCCATGTTTTTGTCCAAATATTGTGAAAATTGACTTGATTTGATAAAGCTTGGATAGAATCTCAACTTATCTTTATTTCATCTTTGTGAGGGAATGTAAGAACTATGGCTAGAATCCCATTGAGAGGGATAGAAGCAAAATTTGAGATAATCAAAACAAGTGAAACCTTTGTGAGTTTCTAGGTTCAAATCAATTCCAATTTTTTGAGCATTGTTTTGTAGAATCCTTCTTAAATGTTATTTTTAACAAAGATCAAGAGGATCTTGCCACTTGTGTGAACATCAAGTGAGTAGCTAGTGAGACAAATTTTGCAAAAGAACTTAGGGAGTGCTAAGCAGTACATCAATATAACAAGTCTTTAGGAAGATGGGGTCCATTAGTGGATTTCTTTTTGAACCTAGTGAGAGAATAAATTTTCTTGGAGATGGTGGTGGAAATCTTCTCAATGCGTACACTACGCGGATCACAATGGGTTATGTAGGCAAACACAATGAAAATGTATTTGCACTTTGCAGAAGCGAGAACAGAAGACAGTCAGACAAAACAATAAGAGAGTCGGACATAAAACGAAGTAGCAAAAGCATGCAACGCCGACAAATATCTAAATGCAATAACAAGACAATAGTTGATTCAAATGTATGTATGAAAGTACAAGCCACATAGATGCTATGAGCACAAGACAATTGCGGACGAAATCGCGTGCTCAAGAAGCTAACTCTACTCTATAAAACCTATGAGCTTATATCTGAAATCAGTCTGAAAACAAGAATATATGTGTGAAAGCATCCACAGTGACATCTTTGATCATTTTCTCATATTGTATATTACAATGATCGTCATCTATATATAATTTTCATTAGTGTAGATGTATGTACAAAAGGGAATAGAGATGTTGCGTCGTCTTGGGTAGATCGTGGAGGCTGTTGTCATTGTCCAAGTCGTTGCGCAGTACAAGAACTGGACGTGAGGAGCCTACGACTATTCGGAGTTGAGCGTGGTGTTGTTGATAGTGTACTATTGCTTATACATCAAATACACAAAATGCTTTTAGCTTTAAAATGCACATCGGGTATCATGATATCTAAAGCTCTATGAGATTGACATGTACACCTTTTGTAGGTATTATTGACTATGTTGGGCATCAAAAGGACATGTGGTTGATTGATTTGGGGTATACTAGAATTAGCAGCAGCTATAGATCTGAATGCACTGGACAGATTCTGGAAAATAAGAAAGTTGAAGTGCATCTCTCGTGTTATGAAGATCCCTAGGATAGGTTAACATCCGCAATGTAGACACTACTATGAATGTTGCATAACAAAGGCCAGTATAGTTAATCGGAATGTAATCAGTTGCAGGTCCATTTGGGACATTGTCCTTAGAAACAAATAAGTACAACAAAATTTGACATTGTTCTTGTAAACTTCTCTAGATCCTATATTTTGTGCAAATAGGTGGCAAATCCTTAGACATTCACATTTGAAGATCATGAATAAGCATCTATAACAGGATTATCTCCATCACATGATCCACATAGACATCATAAAGGCTTTATAAACCAACGACTTTTTGCTTCTCTACGTTGCGAATATTTGCATATTCAGAGAAAAAAGGCTCTTCACCCATGTGAAGATGAGATGATAGAAGCTCAGAATGATTCATTTGGAAATCTAAGTTTATTTACTCTAGTGTTTAATTGAGAATGTACGAATCAAAAACCAGATTTGGAGTATTGGCGAATTACCTGCTAGCAGAGATGTAGTTGATTGCAAACGGTTAATCAAAATCAAGTACAAGGCAGATGGAAGTATCTATCGAAGAAAGGCTCAAGTTGTCGCCAGAGGATTTTCTTAGGTACACAACATCAATTACACTGAGACTTTCAGTCCAATAGTTGAAAATTCTTCAATTAGACTTCTATTGTCATTTGCTACTGCAACAGATTTGGAACTACATCAAATGGATGTACAGACAACATATCTTAATGGAGTTATCGAAGAAGACATTTACATGGTGCAACCCGAAGGTTACAATATCGAAGGTAACCACAACCATGTATGTAAACTCCATCAAGCACTTTATGGCTTGAAGCAATCTGCTCGAGCATGGTTTCAAAGGATCAATACTTTCCTTAACTGACCAAAATTTTTGACTCATTCAATAGATCACAAATTACTCACCATATATAAGAATCATCACCTTTTTTGATAATCGTTTAATGACAATTAAGTGTCTTTTTATGATCTGTCAATCATAAAAATTTAGAATTTGATGATTCGTAATTCATAATTAGTACGATTCCAAAATATCATAGAGGTAGTTGATCTACCTAGCCACATAACTTGAGGTGGGGAAAAGCTTTTTTACATACTATTCACCATTCCAAAGTAATTCGTTTATAATGTTTTACAACAGTTTGGTAATCTTGACTTCCTCACTATGATACGTGTATTTTTTGTGATCCAAATGATAAGATAACTTGTTTTTATGATAATTTATGATTTTAGGTCATGCTGGAGATTTTACCACACACGGGGTTGGATCTTCATGTAGATCAATGATTTTCTATTGCTCTTGATTGATGTGTGTATAATTGCTAATCTAGATCAAGTTTTGTCATCTAGAATTGCATTCAAGCTATAATCAATCAATCAATCCCCATTGGGATTCATTAAAAGGATCAAGCAAGGTTTAAAATATTGTACTTTACCATGGTATTAGAGCGAGGTACAAGAGTTAATCATTGATCATTTATACAATCCAATTTTAGCAACGATTGAACTTGGTGAGCTTTTTGGTGCTAGATCTAGGAAAAGCATCAATGTTTGTATGCCATTGATTAGATTGGACTTCGTGTAATCAACTCTAGTGAATTTAGACTGGGATAAAGCCCTCTAAAAGTGATTTATAGGTCTTGAGAAACGATCACGAGGAAGGAGTAAGTTTTAGCCATGTTTTTGTCCAAAAATTGTGAATATTGACTTGATTTGATAAAGCTTGGATAGAATCTCATCTTATCTTTATTTCATCTTTCTGAGGGAATGTAAGAACTATGGCTAGAAGTCCATTGAGAGGGATAGAAGGCAAAATTTGAGATAATCAAAACAAGTGAAACCTTTGTGAGTTTCTAGGTTCAAATCTATTCAATCTTTTGAGCATTGTTTTGTAAAATCCTTCTTAAGTGTTATTTTTAACAAAGATCAAGAAGATCTTGCCACTTGTGTGAACATCAAGTGTTTAGCTAGTGAGCAAAAGAACTTAGTGAGGGCTAAGAAGTACATCAATACAACAAGTCTTTAGGAAGATGGGGTCCATTAGTGGATTTCTTTTTTAACCTAGTGAGAGAATAAATTTTCTGGGAGATAGTGGTGGAAGTCTTCTCAGTGCGTACACTACGCCGATCACAATGGGTCATGTAGGAGAACACAAAGAAAATGTATTAGCACTTTGCAGAAGCGAGAACAGAAGACAATCAGACAAAACAATAAGAGAGTCTGACATAAAACGAAATAGCAAAAGCATGCAACGTTGACAAAGATCTAAACGCAAAAGCCTTAATACTGAGATTGATGAAAAAAAGGAGTATAAACCACCGAATGTTATAGAATAATATGGATGACACTTTTGAAATTTGTTGTTTATAAACCTTACCTATGTAAGGAGCTGATTTGGTCTCTTGGCTATGAAGACTGTCATTGATTGATCAAGACAGGTGAGCCTAGACAAGCCATTAGAAAAATGTTGTATCTTTCTAAAGGCTAGTTTGCACTATAATTGAGCTTTCAAAATTGATCAATTTAGGGACTAGTAAGGATAAGAATACCCATTCAGGGAATTCAAAAATTTCCTGGGTTGAATTCCTAAATAGGGATTGTTTACATTTCAAATCCTTGAAAATGCGAAACATTATACAAAATATTACATGAATATGTTGTTGAGACACTCTATTCATTAAGGGCATGACAATGAATATATAGCAAGTAAATGTTCAATTCAGAAAATTTAAGACCATATTTAAACTAGAAGCTTTGAAGAAACAACAAGTTTTCCTACATTTGACCCCTTAAATGCGATCTAGTATAATATGAAATAAATTCATGACATACCTGTAGATGCTTAATCAATGGGAGGTTGCTAAGGAATAAAAAAACGTACACTTCTTCATATTCATAACAAACAACTAGAGCGAAAAATATATAAATAACGGGTCCATATCTCATGCCTTTGAATGCAAGAGTGCTAACCTTCCAATCTGCAACTCGAACCATAGGATACTACATGACTTACGTTGTTCTAATTAAATTATATTCAAAAGCAAAAGTGCTAAGCTTTCAAGAAGCCAGGCTCAAAAGGCGATGCAACATTGTGTAAGCTGCAGTAATCTCAATGTAAAATCATAGAGCATAAAATTAGACAATGAGATCGAGCGATTTTATTTATCATTGAAGCAGAGCACGGAACCAAATGAATAATTTATCAACAGAAATTATATATATGTCTTACTTCAGACGTCATTCTTAACTTATACATCGTGTGCACGAATGCTATATATATTAAGTCTCAGGGCATAGCTTTACTAAGATCACAATGCTGCTAATTATGTTTTGCTGATCAGAGATCTGAGACGCTGCACATCCGCAGCGTTCAGCTGCAATGCCTTCTCTAATACGGCGTCATCGATAGGTGGGGTGGAGGCAAAGAGCGCCTTTGCAACTTGCGAGGTGCCCGGATTCTGGCTGTTGAAGGCACAGAAAGCCACAGCTGCGCCGTAGCCGACATTGAGCTGGAAATGCACGAGGCCTCTGGGGAAGATGAACAGCTCCCCGGCTTTAATCGTTTGCGCGAAGAGTTTATTGTCCGGCGTGCTGGTGACGAAACCTACAAGCAGCGTGCCCTTTGCGAGGAAGAGAATCTCAGGGGCACGGGGGTGCACATGGGGAGGGTTGAGGCCGTGGGGTGCGAAGCCGATTCGAGCTGCGGAGACCCCCTGAGTGTTGAGACCTCCAAAGGTGAGAACGTTGGCCGGTGGGACTGCTACGCCGAATGCATTGGAAGTATTTCCGGGTTTCTTCAAAGAATCAGATGCGAAGTATGATGCTTGCACTTGAGCAGGATCTTTGCATGGAAATCCATTCACGTGGAGCTTTTGGGTGGTGTCCTTCACACAGAAGTCCTGTAATGGATCCTCGTCAGAAGCTAAGCTTCGCTGTGGGTGCAAGGCGGCCGTCGCTACGAAAACCAGAATCGCTAACCTCATCCAAAGAAATCCTGCCATGATATTCAATGCTTCTGCAGCAACCTCCTGATTATACTTTGATGAATGTATTCCTCAAGCACACACACACAAACACACACAAACTTGCTCTGCACTTTTTGATTCTAGCACAAAAATATCTTCTCTCTTGTATTAAAAATAAGTCTATTGATCTCGACCTTGAGGTTGATGCTAATAAAGTAGTATTAATTGTCTTTCAATCATGCAATCATAAAGAGTCCATGTACTTGTCATTTGAAAGTTAGGAAGAGCGATTTCTAAATGTCTATCTTAAATGCTTACATGGCTTGTATCATTTCATTTGCCATCATTTGAGAATGCAGTTTACATGTTCATGTTATTAGAGTCTTTATATCTTTAAAGATCAATGTATGATATGAATAATTTAGAGTTATTAATGCATTGCTTAACCATTTCTATTAATAATCATCTCTCTCTCTCTCTCTCTCTCTCTCAACCAGTAGATTGATGGGATGGTAGCTACTCAAAGTCCTAATGAGTATTTAGCTTTTAATTATCATTTGGAGCTTATGCTTGCGTGGAGAGTTTTCTTGTGATTTTGTTGATTAGTAGATCTGTAGACATTGTCAATTTTGAAATCAATTTCAAAACTTGGTATCAGAGCCTTGGTTTTTGGGAGAATCATTGTTAGTATAATAGATTCAGAGCTTTAGGTTGAAGGGAGTACAAAAAGATTTTATCAAGCAATCAAAGAGAATTCAAAAAAATTCATGGTGATATATTATAGAATTCTATCAAAAGTAGGATTTGTAGATTTAAGAATTACACTTTGCTTGTTTTTGATCGATTCTCTTTGAAAATGAGAGTCAAATCTCCTATTTTTTTGCATTTTTTTGGTCACATAGACATGTGGCGCTCTATAGTGAAGTTGATATTGTGGAGACATTGAATTTTCACAATAGTAGCTATGTAAAATACCACTTCTTAGTGATGACACGTGTCTAGATGCTTAGCCCTATGCGTAAACATGTAAATTTTGTTGGGAAAATAGAGGGAGAGAAGTGAGTAAGCGACTTCTCAAACGCAACGGAATTATTCTCATTTCCCAATGCATGACTATGCGTAGCAATATTGAACAAAATATAATGATAGAAGTCATGTTCAATCTTTTAGCAACCAGCTTTGAAATCGTTAGCAGTAAAGTGATTTTGTGGCCAAACAATGAAGTATAAGAGATTTATCAGTTACAAACAATCACAGAGATGCATACATTTTGACATAATATTGAACGCAATAAGAAGAATAGATTGATTCAACAAGTAGTATGTACAAATTAGATGATGATGAGCACAAGACAATTGCGGATAGAAATCGTGTACTCTAAGCTATCTTTGAGTAACTAGAGACTATGTCTAATGTACTTCCACGGTAAAGGAGTAAGCGCGAAGAGGAATACTCTAATTGAAGTCTTAAAAAAACTTTCTAAGAGAAAGAGAGTTATTAAAGTCTACGATGATCAGCTATTTATAATAAGCAACTAATGCACATCGAGTAGGACAGTTAATCGGGTCGCAAATCGCAATAGCTAGTTGGTTATATTGTGTTGGCATCCATCTAGTTAGGACATCCCTAAAATTTACTTGCGACATGATTAGGACAAGTCTTTAGTTTCAATTCAAGTGGAACAATAATGGTCTTTCATCGACATGGCCGAAGTCTTCGACTTTTGTCGTCGTCGTCGTCGATAAGTCGGATGATGTCTGACATGTTGGAGCCACCTGTGAGCGATTATCGAGTACTTCTGTAGACTATATAGAAAACACTAGCAAAATTGTAGAATTGGATAATAAAGTCGATGAAGATTAAAGATTGATTATTCGGTTGAACCACTCAGATAGTAGAATAGTCCAACACTCACCCTTAATCTTTGACCTTCAAACTTAGTTCTGCACAAAATTCTGTGTGTATCCAAGCTTAATGCTTTAGTAAAATTATTTTATGTCATTTCTTACGTTTGACAGTACTGCAAGTCAACCTCTTTGTCGAGAACTTTGCTTATGACATAGTGATACTCAATTTCAATGTGCTTACTCCTAGAATGAAATCTAGGGTTAGTTGATAAAGCAATGTCACTTTGATTGTCACAGAATAAACTTGTCAGAGCATATTGATTCAGATTGAGATCTGAAAGTAAGTTTCTCAACCATACTGCTTCTTTTGTAGCTTGAGCGGGTGTGATATACTCTGATGCAATGGAAGATAGAGCTATCCAAGTTTGCTTGCGACTGTTCCATGAAATAAGACCTTTGTTGAGAAAGAATGTAAATCCAAAAGTGGATTTATGAGTGTCTACATGTCTTGACCAACTTGCATCTGAATAACCATTGAGAAAATTGAGTTTGTTGTTGTCGACTACTCCATAACGAATGCAAAAGTCCATAGTAGCTCGAAGATATCTCAAAACTTTGATAAGAGTTTACTAGATTGATATTGTTGTTGAAAAGCAATGTGTTGTCCACATACAAAGTGATGATAATAAAAGAATGTTGTGCACTACCTTGAAGTAGACATTAGAATTCGATTTTATAGTCGTGATCGATAAGGAAAGTATTGATCCTTTGAAACCATGCTCGAGCAGATTGCTTCAAGCCATAAAGTGCTTTATGGAGTTTACATACATGATTGTGTTTGCCTTCGATATTGTAACCTTCGGGTTGCACCATGTAAATGTCTTCTTCGATAACTGCATTCGATAAACTTGTCAGAGAATATTGATTCAGATTGAGATCTGAAAGTACGTTTCTCAACCATACTGCTTCTGTTGTAGCTTGAGCGGGTGTGATATACTCTGATGCAATGGAAGATAGAGCTATCCAAGTTTGCTTGCGACTGTTCCATGAAATAAGACCTTTGTTGAGAAAGAATGTAAATCCAAAAGTGGATTTATGAGTGTCTACATGTCTTGACCAACTTGCATCTGAATAACCATTCAGAAAATTGAGTTTGTTGTTGGCTACTACTCCATAACGAATGCAAAAGTCCATAGTAGCTCAAAGATATCTCAAAACTTTGATAAGAGTTTACTAGATTGATATTGTTGTTGAAAAGCAATGTGTTGTCCACATACAAAGTGATGATAATAAAAGAATGTTGTGCGCTAACTTGAAGTAGACATTAGAATTTGCTTTTATAGTCGTGATCGATAAGGAAAGTATTGATCCTTTGAAACCATGCTCGAGCAGATTGCTTCAAGCCATAAAGTGCTTTATGGAGTTTACATACACGGTTGTGTTTACCTTCGATATTGTAACCGTCGGGTTGCACCATGTAAATGTCTTCTTCGATAACTGCATTCGATAAACTTGTGAGAGCATATTGATTCAGATTGAGATCTGAAAGTAAGTTTCTCAACCATACTGCTTCTTTTGTAGCTTGAGCGGGTGTGATATACCCTGATGCAATGGAAGATAGAGCTATCCAAGTTTGCTTGCAACTGTTCCATGAAATAAGACCATTGTTGAGAAAGAATGTAAATCCACAAGTGGATTTATGAGTGTCTACATGTCTTGACCAACTTGCATCTGAATAACCATTGAGAAAATTGAGTTTGTTGTTGTCGACTACTCCATAATGAATGCAAAAGTCCATAGTAGCTCGAAGATATCTCAAAATTTTGATAAGAGTTTACTAGATTGATGTTGTTGTTGAAAAGCAATGTGTTGTCCACATACAAAGTGATGATAATAAAAGAATGTTGTGCACTAACTTGAAGTAGACATTAGAATTCGATTTTATAGTCGTGATCGATAAGGAAAGTATTGATCCTTTGATACCATGCTCGAGCAGATTGCTTCAAGCCATAAAGTGCTTTATGGAGTTTACATACACGGTTGTGTTTACCTTCGATATTGTAACCGTCGGGTTGCACCATGTAAATGTCTTCTTCGATAACTGCATTAAGATATGTTGTCTGTACATCTATTTGATGTAGTTCCAAATCTGTTGTAGTAGCAAATGACAATAAAAGTCTAATTCAAGAATGTTTAACTACTGGACTGAAAGTCATAGTATAATTGACGTTGTGTACCTGAGAAAATCCTCTGGCGACAAGTCGAGCCTTTCTTTGATAGATCCTTCCATTTGCCTTGTACTTGATTTTGAATAACCATTTGCAATCAACCACATCTTTGCTAGCAAGTAATTCGCCAATACTCCAAGTCTGGTTTTTGATTCGTACGTTCTCAATTAGACACTAGAGTAGAGAAATTTAGATTTCCAACAAACTGACCAAAATTTTTGACTCATTCAATAGATCACAAATTACTCACCATATATAAGAATCATCACCTTTTCTTATAATCGTCTAATGACAATTAAGTGTCTTTTTATGATCTGTCAATCATAAAAATTTAGAATTTTATGATTCGTCAATCATAATTAGTACGATTCCAAAATATCATAGAGGTGGTTGATCTACCTACCCACCAGCTTGGCAAAACTCTAGGGTTAGGTTAGATTGAAAAGTTAGGGAAAAAATGCTCAATCATCTTTCTTATTACATATTGGATTTTCACATAACTTGAGGTGGGGAAGAGCTTTTCTACATACTATTCACCATTCCATAGTAATGCCTTATAATTTATTAGAGCAGTTTGGTAATCTTGACTTCTTCACTATGATACGTGCATTTTTTGTGATCCAAATGATAAGATAACTTGTTTTTATGATAATTTATGATTTTAGGTCATGCTGGAGATTGTACCACACACGTGGGTGTTGGATCTTCATGTAGATCAATGATTTTTTATTGCTCTTGATTGATGTGTGTAGAATTGCTAATCTAGATCAAGTTTTGTCATCTAGATTTGCATTCAAGCTATAACCAATCAATCAAATTCTCTTGGGAGTCATTAAAAGGCTCAAGTAAGGTTAAAAGTATTGTACTTTACCATGATATCAGAGCGAGGTACAAGAGTTGATCATTGATCATTTATACAATCCAATTTCAGTAAGTTTTTGGTGCTAAAATCTAGAATTGGAGGCCAACTTGAAGTCTATAGAAGGGGTGGAAATTTGGAGACCAAAATTGGTTAGGGTCAGATTCTGTACTATTCACACGTGTGGACAGCCTTGTACCTCAAAATAATCTTCATTTTTCATGAGATCCAAAGAATTTCATAGCGATTGATCTTGGTGAACTTTTCGGTGCTAGATCTACGAAAAGCATCAATGTTTGTATGCCATTGATTAGATTGGACTTCGTGTAAACAAATCTAATGAATTTAGACTGGGATAAAGCCCTCTAAAAGTGATTTATAGGTCTTGAGAAACGATCACGAGGAAGGAGTAAGTTTTAGCCATGTTTTTGTCCAAAAATTGTGAAGATTGACTTGATTTGATAAAGCTTGGATAGAATCTCATCTTATCTTTATTTCATCTTTCTGAGGGAATGTAAGAACTATGGCTAGAAGTCCATTGAGAGGGATAGAAACAAATTGTTGAAAAGAACTTAGGGAGGGCTAAGCAGTACATTAATATAACAAGTCTCTAGGAAGATGGGGTCCATTAGTGGATTTCTTTTTTAACCTAGTGAGAGAATAAATTTTCTGGGAGATGGTGGTGGAAATCTTCTCAGTGCGTACACTACGCGGATCACAATGGGTCATGTAGGAGAACACAAAGAAAATGTAGTTGCACTCTGCAGAAGTGAGAACAGAAGACAGTCAGACAAAACAATAAGAGAGTCGGACATAAAACGAAATAGAAAAAGCATGCAACGCTGACAAAGGTCTAAACGCAATAACAAGACAATAGTTGATTCCAATGGATGTATGAAAATACAAGTCACATAGATGCTATGAGCACAAGACAATTGCGGACGAAATCGCGTGCCCAAGAAGCTAACTCTACTCTATAAAAGCTATGATGTTATATCTGAAATTAGTCTGAAAACAAGAATAGATGTGTGAAAGCATCTACAGTGTCTATCTTTGATCATTTTCTCATATTGTATATTACAATGATCATCATCTATATATAATTTTCATTAGTGTAGATGTATGTACAAAAGAGAATAGAGATGTTGCGTGGAGGTTGTTGTCATTGTCCAAGTGGTTGCACAGTACAGGAACTGGACGTGAGGAGCCTACGACTATTCGGAGTTGAGCGTGGTGTTGTTGATAGTGTACTATTGCTTATACATCAAATACACAAAATGCTTTTAGCTTTAAAATGCACATCTGGTATCATGATATCTGAAGCTCTATGGCATTTGGGACATTGTCCTTAGAAACAAATAAGTACAACAAATTTTCACATTGTTCTTGTAAACTTCTCTAGATCCTATATTCTGTGCAAATAGATGGCAAATCCTTATGCATTCACATTTCAAGATCGTGAATAAGCATGTATAACAGGATTATCTCCATCACATGATCCACATTGCCATCATAAGGGCTTTAAAAAATAATGACTTTTTGCTTCTCTACGTTGCCGATATTTGCATATTTAGAGAAGAAAGGCTATTCACCCATGTGAAGATAAGATGGTAGAAGCTCAAAGTTATTCATTGATGTTGGTCTTAGAAGTATAGAACTGATTATTGAGCCAACTATCCCTACAAAGATGAAATCCCATCCCATGATCAAATCTTGGGATAAACATTTCCAATGACTTGGTTAGGAAGACTTGTATTGTAGGCCCTTGTGAGTCCATTGATTATCAAACCTTCATAGACTCAAAGGGTGGCACTTGATTACCTTCATGCAACTTCTTGATTGTGAACTTGGAAGTGAAATTTGCCTTCTTGTTCTTATTAACTGTTTGGTGAAATTCACCAAGTATCAATCAAGAATGTTATTATAAAGCCTCAAATAATAGTCTAAGACACAAATGACACAATTTATAAGATTGCGTGGAGTGGGAAGGAAGGGATCTAAAAAAGCCATCAATAGTTTTTTCTTTGAAAAGGGAGTTTATCCAGAGACGAGTGTGCCTCATAGCTGAAACTCATTATCTATGGAATCTCTCCTGTTCTATACACAAAATGCTTTTAGCTTTAAAATGCACATCTAGTATCAAGATAACTGAAGCTCTATGGGATTGAAGTGTACACCTTTTGTAGGTATTACTCACTATGTTGGGCATCAAAAGGACACTAGAATTGATTTGGGGTATACTAGAATTAGCAGCAGATCTGAATGCCACTGGGCAGATTCTAGAAAATAAGAAAGTTGAAGTGCATCTCTCGTGTTATGAAGATCCCTATGCTAGGTTAACATCCGCAATGTAGACACTACTACGTATGTTGCATAACAAAGGCCATTATAGTTAATTAGATTGTAATTAGTTGCAGGTCCATTTGGGACATTGTCCTTAGAAACAAATAAGTACAACAAATTTTGACATTGTTCTTGTAAACTTTTCTAGATCCTATATTCTTTGCAAATAGGTGGCAAATCCTTAGACATTCACATTTGAAGATCGTGAATAAGCATCTATAACATGATTATCTATCTATGATAATCTTGACTTCCTCACTATGATACGTGTATTTTTTGTGATCCAAATGATAAGATAACTTGTTCTTACGATAATTTGTGATTTTAGGTCATGCTGGAGATTTTACCACACACGTGGGGGTTGGTACTTCAAGTAGATCAATGATTTTTTTGCTCTTGATTGATGTGTGTAGAATTGCTAATATAGATCAAGTTTTGTCATCTAGATTTGCATTCAAGCTATAACCAAACAATCAATCTCTCTTGGGAGTCATTAAAAGGCTCAAGTGAGGTTAAAAATATTGTACCTTACCATGGTATCAGAGCGAGGTACAAGAGTTAATCATTGATCATTTATACAATCCAATTTTAGCAAGTTTTTGGTGCTAAAATCTAGAATTGGAGGGCCAACTTGAAGTCGATAGAAGGGGTGGAAATTTGGAGACCAAACTTGGTTAGGGTCTGATTCTGTACTATTCACACGTGTGGACAACCTTGTACCTCAAAATAATCTTCATTTTTCATGAGATCCAAAGAATTTCATAGCGATTGATCTTGGTGAGCTTTTTGGTGCTATATCTAGGAAAAGCATCAATGTTTGTATGCCATTGATTAGATTGGACTTCATGTAATCAAATCTATTGAATTTAGACTGGGATAAAGCCCTCTAAAAGTGATTTATAGGTCTTCAAAAACGATCAAGAGGAAGGAGTAAGTTTTAGCCATGTTTTTGTCGAAAAATTGTGAAAATTGACTTGATTTGATAAATCTTGGATAGAATCTCATCTTATCTTTATTTCATCTTTGTGAGGGAATGTAAGAACTATGGCTAGAAGTCCATTGAGAGGGATAGAAGCAAAATTTGAGATAATCAAGACAAGTGAAACCTTTGTGAGTTTCTGGGTACAAATCAATTCCAATTTTTTGAGCATTGTTTTGTAGAATCCTTCTTGAGTGTTATTTTGAACAAAGATCAAGAGGATCTTGCCACTTGTGTGAACATCAAGTGAGTAGCTAGTGAGCAAAAGAACTTAGGGAGGGCTAAGAAGTACATCAATATAACAAGTCTTTAGGAAGATGGGGTCCATTAGTGGATTTCTTTTTTAACCTGGTGAGAGAATAAATTTTCTGGGAGATAGTGGTGGAAGTCTTCTCAGTGCGTACACTACGCGGATCACAGTGGGTCATGTAGGAGAACACAAAGAAAATGTATTAGCACTTTGCAGAAGCGAGAACAGAAGACAGTCAGACAAAACAATAAGAGAGTCGGACATAAAACGAAATAGCAAAAGCATGCAACGTTGACAAAGATCTAAACACAAAAGCCTTAATACTGAGATTGATGAAAAAAAGGAGTATAAACCACCGAATGTTATAGAATAAATATGGATGGCACTTTTGAAATTTGTTGTTTATAAACCTTACCTATGTAAGTTGCTGATTTGCTCTCTTGGCTATGAAGACTATCATTCATTGATCAAGACAGGTGAGCCTAGACAAGCCATTAGAAAAATGTTGTATCTTTCTAAAGGCTAGTTTGCACTATAATTGAGCTTTCAAAATTGATCAATTTAGGGACTAGTAAGGATAAGAATACCCATTCAGGGAATTCAAAAATTTCCTGGGTTGAATTCCTAAATAGGGATTGTTTACATTTCAAATCCTTGAAAATGCAAAACATTATACAAAATATTACATGAATATGTTGTTGAGACACTCTATTCACTAAGGGCATGACAATGAATATATAGCAAGTAAATGTTCAATTCAGAAAATTTAAGACCATATTTAAACTACAAGCTTTTTAAGAAACAACAAGTTTTCCTACATTTGATGCCTTAAATACGATCTTGTATAATATGAAATAAATTCATGACATACATGTAGATGCTTGATCAATGGGAGGTTGCTAAGGAATAAAAAAAATGTACACTTCTTCATATTCATAACAAACAACTAGAGCTAAAAATATAAAAATAACAGGTCCATATCTCATGCCTTTGAAAGCAAGAGTGTTAACCTTCCAATCTGCAACTCGAACCATAGGATACTACATGACTTACGTTGTTCTAATTAAATTATCTACAAAATCAAAAGTGCTAAGCTTTCAAGAAGCCAGGCTCAAAAGGCGATGCAACATTGTGTAAGCTGCAGTAATCTCAAAGCAAAATCATAGAGCATAAAATTAGACAATGAGATCGAGCGATTTTATTTATCATTGAAGCAGAGCACGGAACCAAATGAATAATTTATCAACAGAAATTATATATTTGTCTTACTTCAGACGTCGTCCTTAACTTATACATCGTGTGCACGAATGCTATATATACTAAGTCTCAGGGCATAGCTTTACTAAGATCACAATGTTGCTAATATGTTTTGCTGATCAGAGATCTGAGACGCTGCACATCCGCAGCGTTCAGCTGCAATGCCTTCTCTAATACGGCGTCATCGATAGGTGGGGTGGAGGCAAAGAGCGCCTTTGCAACTTGCGAGGTGCCCGGATTCTGGCTGTTGAAGGCACAGAAAGCCACAGCTGCGCCGTAGCCGACATTGAGCTGGAAATGCACGAGGCCTCTGGGGAAGATGAACAGCTCCCCGGCTTTAATCGTTTGCGCGAAGAGTTTATTGTCCGGCGTGCTGGTGACGAAACCTACAAGGAGCGTGCCCTTTGCGAGGAAGAGAATCTCAGGGGCACGGGGGTGCACATGGGGAGGGTTGAGGCCGTGGGGTGCGAAGCCGATTCGAGCTGCGGAGACCCCCTGAGTGTTGAGACCTCCGAAGGTGAGAACGTTGGCCGGTGTGACTGCTACGCCGAGTGCATTGGAAGTATTTCCGGGTTTCTTCAGAGAATCAGATGCGAAGTCTGATGCTTGCACTTGAGCAGGATCTTTGCATGAAAATCCATTCACGTGGAGCTTTTGGGTGGTGTCCTTCACACAGAAGTCCTGTAATGGATCCTCGTCAGAAGCTAAGCTTCGCTGTGGGTGCAAGGCGGCCGTCGCTACGAAAACCAGAATCGCTAACCTCATCCAAAGAAATCCTGCCATGATATTCAATGCTTCTGCAGCAACCTCCTGATAATACTTTGATGAATGTATTCCCCAAGCACACACACACACACACACACAAACTTGCTCTGCACTTTTTGATTCTAACACAAAAATATCTTCTCTCTTGTATTAAAAATAAGTCTATTGATCTCGACCTTGAGGTTGATGCTAATAAAGAAGTATTAATTGTCTTTCAATCATGCAATCATGAAGAGTCCATGTACTTGTCATTTGAAAGTTAGGAAGAGCGATTTCTAAATATCTATCTTAAATGCTTACATGGCTTGTATCATTTCATTTGCCATCATTTGAGAATGCAGTTTACATGTTCATGTTATTAGAGTCTTTATATCTTTAAAGATCAATGTATGATATGAATAATTTAGAGTTATTAATGCATTGCTTAACCATTTCTATTAATAATCATCTCTCTCTCTCTCTCTCTCTCTCTCTCTCTCTCTCTCTCTCTCTCTCTCTCTCTCTCTCTCTCTCTCTCTCTCTCTCTCTCGCAACCAGTAGATTGATGGGATGGTAGCTACTCAAAGTCCTAATGAGTACTTAGCTTTTAATTATCATTTGGAGCTTATGCTTGCGTGGAGAGTTGCTCTTGCTCTTGTTTTCTTGTGATTTTGTTGATTAGTAGATCTGTAGACATTGTCAATTTTGAAATCAATTTCAAAACTTGGTATCAGAGCCTTGGTTGTTGGGAGAATCATTGTTAGTATAATAGATTCAGAGCTTTAGGTTGAAGGGAGTACAAAAAGATTTTTTCAAGCAATCAAAGAGAATTCAAAAAAATTCACGGTGATATATTATAGAATTCTATCAAAAGTAGGATTTGTAGATTTAAGAATTACAATTTGCTTGTTTTTGATCGATTCTCTTTTAAAATGAGAGTCAAATCTCCTATTTTTTTGCATTTTTTTGGTCACATAGACATGTGGCGCTCTATAGTGAAGTTGATATTGTGGAGACATTGAATTTTCACAATAGTAGCTATGTAAAATACCACTTCTAAGTGATGACACGTGTCTAGATGCTTAGCCCTATGCCTAATCATGTAAATTTTATTGGGAAAATAGAGGGAGAGAAGTGCGTAAGCGACTTATCGAACGCAACAGAATTATCCTCCTTTCCTAATGCATGACTATGCGTATCAATATTGAACAAAACATAATGACAGAAGTTGTGAAAAATACAGATCCTAAGTGGATCTAAACTCCAAGATCATTGGCTTGAATGCTTGCACTCCAAACTACATAAGCTAGGAATTGGCAACACATTCTATGCTACCTAGAATGCAAAGAACTTGATCAAAAAGCATTTATCACAAATGGAAACTTCCATAAACATCAAGTGCGGCCCAAAATAGCATTATACAGTCCATAATACATCAGCCTATCACTTTTGGAAAGCACCTAAGATCATACACAATAGCTTGAAGACAATACACACAACAATGCTCTCAATGGAGGAAGAAACAATGACAATGATCTATTGATCTCAATGAAGCATACAAAAGGTTTCTCCAACCTGTTCTCCACGACTTCCCTACTATTTATGGATGAGGAAGATGACTCTCTCTCCTCTCTCTAGAAGGTACTTGACCCTAGATATTCCCTATATAGGAAAAATAGCTAAAAATGGCTTATATGACCAAAATACATCAAAATGGTCTCATTTTGAAGGGTATGAAGTTTGACACTTCATCATACTGAAAAAATACAGTAAATAAAAACATTGTGGCCTGGTTCACACGTGTGAAACTCCAGAACCAAAACTATTTACAATTTTAGCCAATTTAGGCCTCAAACTAGCTAGGAAATGTTGACAATTTTCACACTCCCTCTTCAACATTGGATGCTAGTTTCAACATAGTCTTTGAGCACATTCCAAGATTAGATCTATGCATTAAATATAGGTCCTTTCCCAATGGTTTGGTGAAGATATCAGCCACACACTCCTTTGAAGAGACATGTTGAAGCTCCACCTCTTTGGCAATGACTTGATCTCTCACAAAATGGTGAGCAATCTCAATGTGCTTGCTCCTTGCATGAAAAACAGGATTGCTTGCCAAGCTTTGGGCTGAAAGGTTATCACAAAGTATGATTGGAGTCTTCTCTGGTTCCAGCAAGTGAAGATCCAATAACATCCTCTTGATCCAAAGAATCTCCTTGGTGCATGTTGTTAATGCCTTGTACTCGGCTTCGGTGGAAGATAGAGAGATAGTTGGTTGCTTCTTTGATAGCCATGAGACCACTCCATCTCCAAGATAGATTGCAAAGGCACTTGTTGACTTCCTATCCATTTGATCACCTGCAAAATCTGAATCAACTCCTTGGTGCTTGCTTTAGCCCATACAAACTCTTTTGGAGATAGCACACATGATTAGGCTCATCATGTGAAACATAGCCCTCGGGTTGCTCCATGTAAATATCATCTTTGCCACGGGTGCAAAGGTCTCATCATAGTCAATACCATATTCTTGAGCATACCCCTTTGCCACCAACCTTGCCTTGTACTTGTTGATTGATCCATCTTGATTTGTCTTGATCTTGAAGATCCACTTACAACCAATTGCCTTCTTGTCCTTTGGAAGCTTTACCAACCTCCATGTGTTGCTTTTGATGAGTGCTTGATGCTCATGATCCATGGCTTGGATCCATTCCTTCTTTTGAATTGCTTCACCTACACAAGTTGGTTCATCAAAAGAGGTAAGAAAAGCAAAGTTAGAGTTGTCCACCACTTGCTTTTCTTTTTCATCATAGGTTAGCCTTGATGGCTTAGCCCTTTGCCTTTGAGTCTTCCTTGAAGTTTGCTTTGGAGTGGCATCTCCATCTTCATCCAAGACATCTTGCACATCATGATGATTAGTAGGCACATCAACATCAACATCAACAACATTGGAAACATTCTCTTCATGAAAGATGACATCCCTACTTATGACAACTTTCTTTGTAGAAGGAATGTACACTTTGTAAGCCTTGCTTACTTCACTATAGCCAACAAACACACCCTTCTTTGATGAAGGATCTTCTTTAGTTCTATCATCAAGTGTGATATTGACAAAACATGTACATCCAAAGATCCTACAATGCTTGACACTCGGCCTTCTACCATAAAGAACCTCATGAGGAGTTTTACCATCCAAGGAAGCACTTGTCCATCTATTACATAGATAGTTAGCACATGCTAAAGCTTCCCCCCAAAAAGACTTAGCAAGATTAGCATGTGGTCTCATTGCCTTGGCACATTCACAAAGGGTTCTATTCTTCCTCTCGGCCACTCCATTCTGTTGTGGAGTCCTAGGACTAGACATCTCCCTCTTAATCCCATGTGCTATACAAAAGTCTTTGAACCTATTTGAGGTGTATTCCCCTCCATTATCAGATCTTAAGCATTTGATCTTTGTATTGAATTGGTTTTCCATTTCATTCTTGAACTTGACAAATGCAGCAAACACTTCATCCTTACTTTTAAGAAGATAGATCCAAGTATACCTACTAAAGTCATCAATGAAAGTTGCATACATCTTTGCCCCACCATTGCTAGTTGTACTAGAAGAATGAATATCAGAATGCACAAGTTGAAAAGCTTATTTAGATCTAGAAGTAGATCTAGAATAAGCAAGTCTATGAGATTTGGACAAGGCACAATGTTCACAAACACTATTGTTTGCAACAAGACTTTTAGGGAGACCAAGAACAAGCTCTTTCTTTGCCATTACCTCCAAAGATTTGAAGTTGGGATGGCCCAACCTCTTGTGCCAAACTTCTTGGTTTGTCAATTGCTCCCTAGCCATACATCCTTCATGATTAGAGATCACACATGCATCAAGCTTGAAAAGTTTACCATGCCTCCTACCTTGAGCAATCAAGGATCCACATTTACTTATCAAACATGCATCTCCAATGAACTCCACATCAAGTCCTTTGTCAATCATTTGACTTACACTAAGCAAATTCTTAGTGATTGAAGGAATGTACAAAACATTTTCAAGATTTGCTTTCCTATTTGTTGAAAGGGAAATAGGAATAGTGCCTATGCCTTTGATGTCACATTGACCATCATTTGCAGTGTAGATGATGTTACCTTCTCCCTCATAAGACAATAAGGATGTAAAGTATTCCTTATGTCTTGTCATGTGAGATGAGGCTCCACTATCAATCCACCAAGGATCATTATCATCTATGTTGGCTAACAAACTTGAAGTCATAACAAGTGATTCACATGTGTTATGTTCTTCCTCATCTATTGTAAGATTTCCTTGCCTCTCTCCTTGCTCTCTTTTCTTCTTATAACATTCATTTGCAAAATGACCTTTTATCCCACAATAAAAGCACTTGAACTTTGACTTATTGTTCTTAGTAGAAGAGGAAGAGGAAGAGTGATCATCATGATCAAAGTTACCACCTTTGGACCATTTCCCTTTGCCTTTACCTTTGCCCTTGAATTTGCCTTTTGTGAAGAAAGCCTCTTCACCTCCACCTTGCAAGGATGCACCATCAAGCTTTGATTGCAACCTATGTTCTTCAGCCAATAAGATTTCTTGCAAGTCAACCACACTTGGCAAGACTCTTTGAATGGCAAAACTTTGCACAAGGTTAGCATGTTCATTTAGCAAACCATTCAACATAACTTGGACTATTTCACCATCTTTTATGTTCTCATCAATGCATGCTAAATCATCACTTAGGGACTTAACTCTCAAGATAAATGCATGAGCACTTTCACCCTCTCTTTGCCTACTAGAAAATATTTGTCTCCTTAGGGTCAATACCCTAGATGTGGACTTTGATTCAAAGAGCTTCTTTAAGGCATTCCATGCCTCACTTGCACTTTGACACTTTCCAACTTCCTTGAGAAGTTCATTTGTAACATTCATTTTAATGATATGAAGAGCCCTTTTGGCCTTCTTATCAAACCTTTGTTGCTCTTGAAGTGTGAGAGGTCTCTCTTCAATTTCTGCAACTATGTCCATGAGTTCATTCAACTCAAGTAAGGACTCCATCCTCACTTTCCAAGTAGAGTAGTTTGATGAACTCAACCTTTCACTAGACTCTAGCATGATCCCACCATTGGAAGCCATGATTCTAATGTTTCTTCAACTTTTAGGTTCTGTCCTAAAGCACTTAGCACTCACTTTTCTCTCAACAAATGATAGATAAAGAGATCTATGAAGATTTAGGACCCTAAAACACTTCTATCTTGAACCTAGATGGTTTCCAAGCATAGAAAGGAAGATTGAAACACATGCAACACTTTGCACACACTAAGAATGGATTACAAAATCAAACCAACCTGAACACACTCTTGCTTAAGCTCTCAAACTTTCCAGCAAGTGACCAAATCAAGTTATGGTGTGAAGAGTTACTTGCATTCTTAGAAAATACCCAAAACTAGGATGCCAAGATTACCTAGTAATGAACAAACTTGATCAACATATGATCAACACACTAAGATATTGATTCAACCTGTAAAATCACATGTAAACCACACTTCTAAAAGTTTATAAACTCCAGCAAGTGATAAATACAAGATTTAGAGGTGAATGAATGAGCACACTTAGTGAATCACAAGACTAGCTTCACTATCTTGTCAAATCTTGGTGTTTAGATGTAGATCTAAGATCACTTCACATGAGAATGTTCCTCAACCTGTTAAGAACCTGAAAACACACTTGCATAATGGTTAACACCTTCCAGCAAATGCTCCAATCAAATTACATAAGGAGAGTTACTTACATGCTCAACAAAGTACACCAAAATTTATGCCAAAATTGATGACAATCTTTACAATATGCTCTTCACAATGGAGCTTACAATATGTTCACCCAAAAAAGGGGATCTTTCATCCAAATGGGAGCTTTGCTCAGCCTTTAGGAGAATTACAACTCACTCAAAAGAGCATTTGTCATCCACTTAAGGAGAAGTTTCATCCACTTAAGGAGAGTGTTCATCCAAGAATGGAGATTGTCAACAATAGGATTGAAAAGAACATTGTTAGTATTGAATATGCACAAGCCTCACAATCACAAATGATTAGGTGTTATGATCTGATCCAAAATAGTTTCTTTTCAGCCTCTGATCTTCAATAGACCTGAAATATGCTTTTGATCCACAAGTTCAACTCACAAAACAAAGGTTAGTAAGATTTGATCAACAAAGCAATGCAAAATCATGCTAGAACTTGATCAAACATCCAAATATCACCAAAAATGGAATACTTACTGTAAATAGAAGCCAACCAGCTCTGATACCATGTGAAAAATACAGATCCTAAGTGGATCTAAACTCCAAGATCATTGGCTTGAATGCTTGCACTCCAAACTACATAAGCTAGGAATTGGCAACACATTCTATGCTACCTAGAATGCAAAGAACTTGATCAAAAAGCATTTATCACAAATGGAAACTTCCATAAACATCAAGTGCGGCCCAAAATAGCATTATACAGTCCATAATACATCAGCCTATCACTTTTGGAAAGCACCTAAGATCATACACAATAGCTTGAAGACAATACACACAACAATGCTCTCAATGGAGGAAGAAACAATGACAATGATCTATTGATCTCAATGAAGCATACAAAAGGTTTCTCCAACCTGTTCTCCACGACTTCCCTACTATTTATGGATGAGGAAGATGACTCTCTCTCCTCTCTCTAGAAGGTACTTGACCCTAGATATTCCCTATATAGGAAAAATAGCTAAAAATGGCTTATATGACCAAAATACATCAAAATGGTCTCATTTTGAAGGGTATGAAGTTTGACACTTCATCATACTGAAAAAATACAGTAAATAAAAACATTGTGGCCTGGTTCACACGTGTGAAACTCCAGAACCAAAACTATTTACAATTTTAGCCAATTTAGGCCTCAAACTAGCTAGGAAATGTTGACAATTTTCACAGAAGTCATGTTCAATCTTTTAGCAACCAGCTTTGAAATCGTTAGCAGTAAAGTGATTTTGTAGCCAAACAATGAAGTATAAGAGATTTATCAGCTACAAACAATCACAGAGATGCATACATTTTGACATAATATTGAACGCAATAAGAAGGATAGATTGATTCAGCAAGTAGTATGTACAAATCAGACGATGATGAGCACAAGATAATTGCAGATAGAAATTGCATACTCTATGCTATCTTTGAGTAACTAGAAACTATGTCTGATGTACTTCCGCTGTAAAGGAGTAAGCGCGAAGAGGAATACTCTAATTGAACTCTGAAAAAAACTTTCTAAGAGAAAGAGAGTTATTAAAGTCTATGATGACCAGCTATTTATAATAAGCAACTAATGCACATCGAGTAGGAAAGTTAATCAGGTCGCAAATCGCAATAGCTAGTTGGTTATATTGTGTTGGCATCCATCTAGTTAGGAATCCCCGAAAATTTACTTGCGACATGATTAGGACAAGTCTTTAGTTTCAATTCAAGTGGAACAATAATGGTCTTTTATCAACATGGCCGAAGTCTTCGACTTTTGTCGTCGTCATCGTTGATAAGTCGGATGATGTCCGATATGTTGGAGCCACCTGTGAGCGGTTATCGAGTACTTTTGTAGACTGTATAGAAAACTCTAGCAAAATTGTAGAATTGGATAATAAAGTGGATGAAGATTAAAAATTGATTATTCGGTTGAACCACTCAGATAGTAGAATAATCCAACACTCTCCCTTAATCATTGACCTTCAAACTTAGTTCTGCACAAAATTCTGTGTGTATCCAAGCTTAATGCTTTAGTAAAAATATTTCATGTCATGTCTTACGTTTGACAGTACTGCAAGTCAACCTCTTTGTCGAGAACTTTGCTTATGACATAGTGATACTCAATTTCAATGTGCTTACTCCTAGAATGAAATCTAGGGTTAGTTGATAAAGCAATGTCACTTTGATTGTCACAGAATAAACTTGTCAGAGCATATGATTCAGATTGAGATTTGAAAGTGAGTTTCTCAACCATACTGCTTCTTTTGTAGCTTGAGTGGGTGTGATATACTCTGATGCAATGGAAGATAGAGCTATCCAAGTTTGCTTGCGACTGTTCCATGAAATAAGACCTTTGTTGAGAAAGAATGTAAATCCAAAAGTGGATTTATGAGTGTCTACATGTCTTGACCAACTTGCATCTGAATAACCATTGAGAAAATTGAGTTTGTTGTTGTCGACTACTCCATAACGAATGCAAAAGTCCATAGTAGCTCGAAGATATCTCAAAACTTTGATAAGAGTTTACTAGATTGATGCTGTTGTTGAAAAGCAATGTGTTGTCCACATACAAAGTGATGATAATAAAAGAATATTGTGCCCTAACTTGAAGTAGACATTAGAATTCGATTTTATAGTCGTGATCGATAAGGAAAGTATTGATCCTTTGAAACCATGATCGAGCAGATTGCTTCAAGCCATAAAGTGCTTTATGGAGTTTACATACACGGTTGTGTTTACCTTCGATATTGTAACCGTCGGGTTGCACCATGTAAATGTCTTCTTCGATAACTCCATTGAGATATGTTGTCTGTACATCCATTTGATGTAGTTTCAAATTTGCGCAGTAGCAAATGACAATAGAAGTCTAATTGAAGAATGTTTAACTACTGGACTGAAAGTCTCAGTGTAATTGACGTTGTGTACCTGAGAAAATCCTCTGGCGACAAGTCGAGCCTTTCTTCGATAGATACTTCCATTTGCCTTGTACTTGATTTTGAATAACCATTTGCAATCAATTACATCTTTGCTAGCAGGTAATTCGCCAATACTCCAAGTCTGGTTTTTGATTCGTACGTTCTCAATTAAACACTAGAGTAAAGAAATTTAGATTTCCAACAAACTGACCAAAATTTTTGACTCATTCAATAGATCACAAATTACTCACCATATATAAGAATCATCACCTTTTCTTATAATCGTGTAATCACAATTAAGTGTCTTTTTATGATCTGTCAATCATAAAAATTTAGAATTTTATGATTCGTCAATCATAATTAGTACGATTCCAAAATATCATAGAGGTGGGTGATTTACCTACACACCAGCTTGGCAAAACTCTAGGGTTAGGTTAGATTGAAAAGTTAGGGAAAAAATGCTCAATCATCTTTCTTATTACATATTGGATTTTCACATAACTTGAGGTGGGGAAGAGCTTTTTTACATACTATTCACCATTCCATAGTAATGCCTTATAATTTATTAGAGCAGTTTGGTAATCTTGGCTTCTTCACTATGATACGTGCATTTTTTGTGATCCAAATGATAAGATAACTTGTTCTTATGATAATTTATGATTTTAGGTCATGCTGGAGATTGTACCACACACGTGGGGGTTGGATCTTCATGTAGATCAATGATTTTTTATTGCTCTTGATTGATGTGTGTAGAATTGCTAATCTAGATCAAGTTTTGTCATCTAGATTTGCATTCAAGCTATAACCAATCAATCAATCTCTCTTGGGAGTCATTAAAAGGCTCAAGTAAGGTTAAAAATATAGTACTTTACGATGGTATCAGAGCGAGGTACAAGAGTTGATCACTGATCATTTATACAATCCTATTTTAGCAAGTTTTTGGTGCTAAAATCTAGAATTGGAGGGCCAACTTGAAGTCGATAGAAGGGTTGGAAATTTGGAGACCAAACTTGGTTAGGGTCAGATTTTGTACTATTCACACGTGTGGACAGCCCTGTACCTCAAAATAATCTTCATTTTTCATGAGATCCAAAGAATTTCATAGCGATTGATCTTGGTGACCTTTTCGGTGCTATATCTAGGAAAAGCATCAATGTTTGTAAGCCATTGATTAGATTGGACTTCGTGTAAGCAAATCTAATGAATTTAGATTGGGATAAATCCCTCTAAAAGTGATTTATAGGTCTTGAGAAACGATCACGAGGAAGGAGTAAGTTTTAGCCATGTTTTTGTCCAAAAATTGTGAAGATTGACTTGATTTGATAAAGCTTGGATAGAATCTCATCTTATCTTTATTTCATCTTTCTGAGGGAATGTAAGAACTATGGCTAGAAGTCCATTGAGAGGGATAGAAGCAAAATTTGAGATAATCAAAACAAGTGAAACCTTTGTGAGTTTCTAGGTTCAAATCAATTCCAATTTTTTGAGCATTGTTTTGTAGAATCCTTCTTAAATGTTATTTTTAACAAAGATCAAGAGGATCTTGCGACTTGTGTGAACATCAAGTGAGTAGCTAGTGAGACAAATTTTTGAAAAGAACTTAGGGAGGGCTAAGCAGTACATTAATATAACAAGTCTCTAGGAAGATGGGGTCCATTAGTGGATTTCTTTTTTAACCTAGTGAGAGAATAAATTTTCTGGGAGATGGTGGTGCAAATCTTCTCAGTGCGTACACTACGCGGATCACAATGGGTCATGTAGGAGAACACAAAGAAAATGTAGTTGCACTCTGCAGAAGTGAGAACAGAAGACAGTCAGACAAAACAATAAGAGAGTCGGACATAAAACGAAATAGCAAAAGCATGCAACGCTGACAAAGGTCTAAACGCAATAACAAGACAATAGTTGATTCCAATGGATGTATGAAAATACAAGTCACATAGATGCTATGAGCACAAGACAATTGCAGACGAAATCGCGTGCTCAAGAAGCTAACTCTACTCTATAAAAGCTATGAGCTTATATCTAAAATCAGTCTGGAAACAAGAATAGATGTGTGAAAGCATCTACAGTGTCTATCTTTGATCATTTTCTCATATTGTATATTACAATGATCATCATCTATATATAATTTTCATTAGTGTAGATGTATGTACAAAAGAGAATAGAGATGTTGCGTGGAGGTTGTTGTCATTGTCCAAGTGGTTGCACAGTCCAGGAACTGGACGTGAGGAGCCTACGACTATTCGGAGTTGAGCGTGGTGTTGTTGATAGTGTACTATTGCTTATACATCAAATACACAAAATGCTTTTAGCCTTAAAATGCACATCTGGTATCATGATATCTGAAGCTCTATGGGATTAACATGTACACCTTTTGTTGGTATTATTGACTATGTTGGGCATCAAAAGGACATGTGGTTGATTGATTTGGGGTATACTAGAATTAGCAGCAGCTATTGATCTGAATGCAATGGGCAGATTTTGGCAAAAAAGAAAGTTGAAGTGCAACTCCCGTGTTATGAAGATCCCTAGGATAGGTTAACATCCGCAATGTAGACACTACTAGGTATGTTGCATAACAAAGGCCAGTATAGTTAATCCGATTGTAATCAGTTGTAAGTCCATTTGGGACATTGTCCTTAGAAACAAATAAGTACAAGGAATTTTGACATTGTTCTTGTAAACTTCTCTAGATCCTATATTCTGTGCAAATAGGTGGCAAATCCTTAGACATTCACATTTGAAGATCGTGAATAAGAATCTATAACATGATTATCTCCATCACATGATCCACATAGCCATCATAAAGGCTATAATAACCAATGACTTTTTGCTTCTCTACGTTGCAAATTTTTGCATATTCAGAGAAAAAAGACTCTTCACCCATGTGAAGATGAGATGATAGAAGTTCAAATTGACTCCTTGATATTGGTTTTAGAAGTATAGAACTGATTATTGAGCCAACAATCCCTACAAAGTTTAAATCCTATCCCATGATCAAATCAGGGGATAAACATTTCCAATGACTTGGCTAGGAAGACTTGTATTGTAGGCCCTTGTGAGTCCATTGATTGTCAAACCTTCATAGACTCAAAGGGTGGCACTTGATTACCTTCATGCAACTTCTTGATTGTGAACTTGGAAGTGAAATTTGGCTTCTTCTTCTTGTTAACTGTTAGGTGAAATTCACCAAGTATCAATCAAGAATGTTATCATAAAGTCTCAAATAATAGTCTAAGACACAAATGACACAATTTATAAGATTGCGTGGAGTGGGAAGGAAGGGATCTAAAAAAGCCATCAATAGTTTTTTCTTTGAAAAGGGAGTTTATCCAGAGACGAGTGTGCCTCATAGCTGAAACTCATTATCTATGGAATCTCTCCTGTTCTATACACAAAATGCTTTTAGCTTTAAAATGCACATCTGGTATCATGATATCTGAAGCTCTATGGGATTGACGTGTACACCTTTTGTAGGTATTATTGACTATGTTGGGCATCAAAAGGACATGTGATTGATTGATTTGGGGTATACTAGAATTAGCAGCAGATCTGAATGTCACTGGGCAGATTCTGGAAAATAAGAAAGTTGAAGTGCATCTCTCGTGTTATGAAGATCCTTAGGCTAGGTTAACATCCACGATGTAGACACTACTACGTATGTTGCGTAACAAAGGCCATTATAGTTAATTAGATTGTAATCAGTTGCAGGTCCGTTTGGGACATTGTCCTTAGAAACAAATAAGTACAACAAATTTTGACATTGTTCTTGTAAACTTCTCAAGATCCTATATTCTGTGCAAATAGATGGCAAATCCTTATACATTCACATTTTAAGATCGTGAATAAGCATGTATAATAGGATTATCTCCATCACATGATCCACATAGCCATCATAAAGGCTTTAAAAATCAATGACTTTTTGCTTCTCTACGTTGCCGATATTTGCATATTTAGAGAAGAAAGGCTATTCACCCATGTGAAGATAAGATGGTAGAAGCTCACAATTATTCATTGATGTTGGTCTTAGAAGTATAGAACTGATTATTGAGCCAACTATCCCTACAAAGTTGAAATCCCATCCCATGATCAAATCTTGGGTTAAACATTTCCAGTGACTTGGTTAGGAAGAGTTGTATTGTAGGCCCTTGTGAGTCCATTGTTTGTCAAACCTTCATAGACTCAAAGGGTGGCACTTGAATACCTTCATGTAACTTCTTGATTGTGAGCTTGCAAGTGAAATTTGGCTCACTGACATGAGGCCTATGAGCTATAACATTTATTTTTCATTGCATGCATCATGTATTGGTTGTGAGAGCAGATTCAGGTTAAACATTTGTGGCCAAGGCATACATAGAAAGAAAATCTCATGGATTACCATTGAAAATATAAAAGGGAGCTTCTAATTCCTGTTAATTGTTAGGTGAAATTCACCAAGTATCAATCAAGAATGTTATCATAAAGTCTCAAATAATCTTCTTCATGATTGTCTAAGACACAAATGACACAAATGATAACATTGCGTGGAGTGGGAAGGAAGTGATCTAAAAAAGCCGTCAATAGTTTTGTCTTTGAAAAGGGAGTTTATCTAGAGACGAGAACAGAAGACAGTCAGACAAAACAGTAAGAGAGTCGGACATAAAACGAAATAGCAGAAGCATGCAACACTGACAAAGATCTAAACGCAATAACAAGGCAATAGTTGATTCAAATGAATGTATGAAAATGCAAGTCACATAGATGCTATGAGCATAAGACAATTGCGGACGAAATCACATGCTCAAGAAGCTAACTCTACTCTATAAAAGCTATGAGCTTATTTCTGACAATCAGTCTGAAAACAAGAATAGATGTGTGAAAGCATCTACAGTGTCTATCTTTGATCATTTTCTCATATTGTATATTACAATGATCATCATCTATATATGATTTTCATTAGTGTAGATGTATGTACAGAAGAGAATAGAGATGTTGCATCGTCTTTGGTAGATTGTGGCGGCTGTTGTCATTGTCCAAGTGGTTGCATAGTACAAGAAGTGGACGTGAGGAGCCTTCGACTATTCGGAGTCGAGCGTGTTGCTGTTGATAGTGTACTATTGCTTATACATCAAATACACAAAATGCTTTTAGCTTTAAAATGCACATCTTGTATCATGATATCTAAAGCTCTATGGTATTGACGTGTATACCTTTTGTAGGTATTATTGACTATGTTGGGCATCAAAAAGACATGTGGTTGATTGATTTGGGGTGTACTAGAATTAGCAGCAGCTATAGATCTGAATGCCACTGGGCAGGTTTTGGAAAAAAAGTAAGTTGAAGTGCGACTCTCGTGTTATGAAGATCCCTAGGATAGGTTAACATCTGCAATGTAGACACTACTACGTATGTTGTATAACAAAGGCTAGTATAGTTAATCAGATTGTAACTAGTTGCAGGTCCATTTCGGACACTGTCCTTAGAAAAAAATAAGTACAAGAAATTTTGACATTGTTCTTGTAAATTTCTCTAGATCCTATATCCTGTGCAAATAGGTGCCATATCCTAATATATTCACATTTCAAGATCGCGAATAAGCATGTGTAACAGGATTATCTCCAGCACATGATCCAGATAGCCATCATAAAGGCTATAAAAACCAATGACTTTTTGCTTCTCTACATTGCGAATATTTGCATATTCAGAGAAAAAAGGCTCTTCACCAATGTGAAGATGTGATGATAGAAGCTCACAATGATTCATTGATATTGGTCTTAAAAGTATAGAACTGATTATTGAGCCAACTATCCCTACAAAGTTGAAATCCTATCCCATGATCAAATCTTGGGATAAACATTTCTAGTGACTTGGTTAGGAAGAGTTGTATTGTAGGAAAATTCATAGTGATATATTATAGAATTCTATCAAAAGTAGGATTTGTAGATTTAAGAATTACAATTTGCTTGTTTTTGATCGATTCTCTTTGAAAATGAGAGTCAAATCTCCTATTTTTTGCATTTTTTTGGTCAGATAGACATGTGACGCTCTATAGTGAAGTTGATATTGTGGAGGGATTGAATTTTCACAATACTAGCTATTTTTTAAATACCACTTCTAAGTGATGACACGTGTCTAGATGCTTAGCCCTATGCCTAATCATGTAAATTTTGTTGGGAAAATAGAGGGAGAGAAGTGCGTAAACGACTTATCGAACGCAACGGAATTATCCTCCTTTCCTAATGCATGACTACGCGTATCAATATTGAACAAAACATAATGACAGAAGTCATGTTCAATCTTTTAGCAACCAGCTTTGAAATCGTTAGCAGTAAAGTGATTTTGTAGCCAAACAATGAAGTATAAGAGATTTATCAGTTACAAACAATCACAGAGATGCATACATTTTGACATAATATTGAACGCAATAAGAAGGATAGATTGATTCAGCAAGTAGTATGCACAAATCAGACGATGATGAGCACAAGATAATTGCGGATAGAAATTGCATACTCTATGCTATCTTTGAGTAACTAGAAACTATGTCTGATGTACTTCCGCTGTAAAGGAGTAAGCGCGAAGAGGAATACTCTAATTGAACTCTGAAAAAAAACTTTCTAAGAGAAAGAGAGTTATTAAAGTCTATGATGATCAGCTATTTATAATAAGCAACTAATGCACATCGAGTAGGAAAGTTAATCAAGTCGCAAATCGCAATAGCTAGTTGGTTATATTGTGTTGGCATCCATCTAGTTAGGAATCCCCGAAAATTTACTTGCGACATGATTAGGACAAGTCTTTAGTTTCAATTCAAGTGGAACAATGATGTTGTTGATAGTTTATAATGTTGCCTATATGCAAAACATTGAAATCCATTGGAATTCTCGAATAGGCATATTATCCAGCATTAACTTCACAAAGAGTTCATTCAAGTCAACATAAAGTTTGGCCCGTTGTCATGTGCCAACTACAACATTTCCTACATACCAAGCAAAAAACCGGTTGCTTTCTAAATATGAACAAATTCTAATTCAACATTGACAAGTGAACGTGGTTGAAATCCCTACATAAGCATACACAGACTCAATTATGGACTTGGCTCATTACATTCGTCACGTCCATTCTTTCATTCTTTATTATGCATAAGTAGTCCTATGGGCCCTTTTTATTCATGTACTGGCCTTGGGCCTTATTTGGTCACATTTTTAGAACTTGGCCATATTGATTTGGAATGGGGACCTCCTATTGGGGGGGCGCCACTATTTTCCTGCCTCCCTTTACATTTTCAGCCTACGAATCTACCTTTTCACAGGTTTTCGGAGGATCAACGCCCATTTTCAACCCATCTGCACAGATTTTTCTCCCTAAAAGGTCTTTGTGAGAAAGACAAGACTCACATTTTGGACCAATTTGGAAGAGAGTACTAGTAGACTCATCAAGCAAGATGAATTTACAGGTGATTAGTCTAGGAAAAAGTATAAAAAAAGTCTTGATGACTTTTATATCCATAATGGACTTCTGTTCAGGTAAGGGAAGATATGTGTGCCCGATGTAGATACGATTAAAAAGAAAATTCTTTATGAATGTCATGACTCACCTTGTGGGAGGGGGGCCACCCAGGCATACATCGTACTTTAAGTTTGGTACGAAGGGATTTTTATTGGCCAAAACTAACCCTTTCTAGAATTTTATGTGGTCAAGTGTGATCAATGCCAGTTGAATAAGGGTGAACGCCTCAAGGCTGGTGGATGTTTTCAATAGCAATCTAACATCTATAAGATATTAGCAACATTGTCTACATTATACATATTACATATGATGTGTATGTTTTCGATAGCAATCTAACATCTATAAGATATTAGACACACTGTAGACATAATACATATTACATTAGATATGTACGTTTTCAATAGCAATATAACATCTATAAGATATTAGACACAATGTAGACATTATACATATTCCATTAGATATGTTATAGCATTAATATCTAATCTTGGATACCAGAACTGAACAATTGCAAAATCGTAGAGTTACCGAGCAGTTGGTTTGATGGAAAGGTCATACAAACGATGATGTCTCCTAGGAACAGGAAGGAAACCTGAAAAGGAACTTTCCTAACTTTATGGTCTAAGGTCAGAACTTGAATGAGGGGGGAAGAATGTCATGCCCAAGTTTGAACTAATCTTGGATTATTATCTCGTAAGGAGGTTAGTTAACTTGCCTCGACCCATAAATTAATTATGATTATGAGGGGTTGGGGCCCTGATTGAATTAAAGTCTTAATTAATGGTTGGAGGCCTAAAACTCAAAATGGTGGATTTGTATTGGTCTAATAGTGACTCATAAGAATATTAGATGGGGTACCCTAGTTAGGCTGCTGATGTGTCTAGTGAAGTGTCACATAGCGTTACTAGTGGTGCATGGGCCTTGGAGGGTATAAATATATCCAGATGGCTCTCACAAGGGTATGTTTGATATTGGGGATTGTAGCTATATGTTGCTGGTGTGATCCTCTCTCCTATTCAGTTGATTGATCCATAGCTTGGGGGATAGATCCGATCCATCTAGGTTTGGTTGGGTTGGTTTATCCACCATCCGATTCCCTTTTGTTTCATCGTTACTGTGGCGTAGCCTTGGGTAGTCTTGGATCCTTGTGGGGGACTTGAAACCTGTTGTACATGAGTGAATTGTCTACCAACATAAAAATCTTCAAGAGTAATGCCTTAACTTTTTCCCAAGTTGCTAGCTTTGGTGAGACATCTCTCCACCATGAAGAAACTGCTTTGCCCCAAACGTGAAGCATTATGATTTCAATCCGTATTTCCTCTGGAATTTCATGGACATTGAAACAGCTATCCCGGTGTTGCACCCACCATTTAACCACTTCCAGTTTATGGCCCTTAAGACTTCCGATTAACACGGTAATTGATTGCACGATTGATAAACTCTTGATTTGTTCATGCTTGTGACATATTAAAGAGCAACCGCTCAGCACACTCCGCTGCTTTGAGTACTACTTTAACATGTTAATGAGATTTTCAAAAAATGGCATGGATCACGCACTTGAAAAAATCACAAAGGCGTGAATGACAGCGATAAAATTTCCTTCCTCGATTAGCCTCGGTATTGGCTGTTAGCAACGTACAAGCTTCTTGACAGAGGACAGTTGCATGTCTCACCTGGAGAACGAGCCAGATTGTTAGGTTGATGATCAGGAGTCTGAGGCAGTTGAGTTCGTCGCAAAGTACACTCACAAGGTTGATGACCAGAATTCCCACAAGTAGGGCATGTCCTAACACGATTTAGATTTCCATTTCCAGAACCACGAGGACCTCTTGCTCCTCCACCTGTGTTTACAAAGGCTGTCACACAGTTCACTCTATATAATAAAGTGCAACAGAGAACAAAAGATTATATGACAAGATCAACTTACCACTTCCACAAACATTAATGATATCCTTCAAAATATCATCACAACCACCAACACAGCCTGCAATCAGGATAAGTACAGCGATCAGAGTAAGATACTAGGTCCATGAATGTTGTCTCTTCTTGCTAGTTTGAAATCGTAACATAGAACCAAAGATCAAAGCCACTACTTTCACCTGAAGCTGTTTATCAGGCTGAATTTCGCTTCCACTTTCTTCATTCCTCTTGAACATTGCGGGATTGAGTTATTTTTTATGATGTAGCACAGAGTTAGGTGTTTGATGCACTCAACAATATCCCAAACACTTAGTCATCCTAAAGTACAAGTAATAAACAGTATATCTGTGAAATGTTCAAGAAACATCTGACCCCTAACAATACAGTATATGTTGGATAACTTAGTTGGCCCCAAAAAACTGAGTCTTGATGAAAACCCTTAATCTACATACTAAATTGATAAAATTTTGGCATGACAAAAAGGGTGATCTGCAACATACGTGAAGAGAATATTCCCACACTATCAACCCATAAAGTAGAGTTACACAGATGTAGTCAGCATGACAAGGGCTTTGAATAAGCAGAAAGCTCTTGCGTTACTAGATCTAAGACTTTTATGAAATTAAGAAAACAACAAAAAGTGAAATATTGATATGAAAGCCAAACATTAACCCTCTTAAGGAAAGGAGGATCTTTGTGTTCACTCCATTTAAAGGCACTCTAAAAGCTTAACAAGCTAATGGCTCATCATCAATGACTTAACTAGAAACTTCTTAAACAAGGACAAACACTTGTCTTCATATTTCTGTCATGTCAAAGGCGGAATGGAGTCAAACTTATGTACTCGAGTAAAGTAATGTGAATCATCTTCAGTTTCCAAACACGATCTAAATGGTGCACCTTGCACAGAAAGTCAGTGTGTGCTAACAGTCAAACAGAAATCAAGTTTTGCTGAAAAATACTTTCTTTTTTGACGTAGACTATAACTTACTATGAAATAAGATGTGCTGTGAGAGACCAAATTTGGATTCCCACCTGTGTAGTCGCTACTGTACTGCAAGGGTATTTCTGCTCTCCTGAATTTGAAACGTATTTTGAATACAGGTCCTACATAGCAAGACCATCTCAGGTTTAAAAACAAGGCTTTCTCTCAATAGACTGAAAAATGCTGCTATCTCACTAGATCTCTCAGAAAAGAAAATTCTTTTTGTTCACTAAAATTAAGTATTTCATCTAGCATTTTCAAATAGATAATAAAATATATACTAACCTGGCCTACATGAACTGCAAACTTCTGTGGTTACAGCTGCCTCTAAAATAGCACCAGGAAGCCATACAACATTCCTGCACTGAAACATCTCTAAACCTTCATTTCTATTTATGCAAGTACAATCTGAAGGCCATTTATGCCTCCTGTTACGAAAAGGTTTCTCCTCACAAGCATTAGAAAAGAAATTGATCAAAACGAGGTAATGCTTAAAGCCACTGGTTGGCAATATAGTATCAACTTGCACAACTTCAGACATAAGATTCGACCTGCTTCTTGGCAATAGAAGGTAGATTGCTAGAAAAAATGGCTCCCAACTATCAAGGACTGATGCAGAAAATTCCTGCAGAATATAGATTGTTGGGAATAGCGGAAGAACCACCGATCAGCTGACAAGAAATCCTCTATATCATATAAGCAATAGCAGGTAGATCAATTTAGAGATTGGTCCCCAACTAGCAATCACTGACGGGAAAAGGCTCCAGCTGGTGAACCACTGATGAAAATGGATCCAAACTACTTCTGTCGAGTGCTGGAAATAGGAGAGTGATCCTGGAAACAAAGTACAGGAGAAAATGCAAGCCGGGCTGGGGGTTGGTGGACCCTAGATCGTCATCAATGGATAACAGATCCAATCCCAGCGATTTTTGGAAGAAAAATCTGTGCAAATCAGTCCATGGCAGAAAGATCTCCTAGATAGTAGAAATTGCCATGATTCTATGCTAAGATCTCAATCATAATATTAGCATCACACTAAATACAGAACAGGCAACAATACATGAAGCAACTCACAATCTCCTTCAATGAATATTGACTGATCATCAATTACTGGCAGTAGTTGACCACCTTATTGCTGCTGAGTCTCATACAAAGAACTCAGACAATGAAAAGATCATAAGCTACCAAATGTGTAATGCACCACCTACTTATACCAAATAGATTAGGGTTAGATAAGCCCAAGCACTGATAGCGAACCTGCAAGTTCCTAGAACCTTATTTGCAAACTATCTAGAAAATTCAATAAAAGCTCCGGAAACAAATGGGCCCTAAACAAACAAATGGTCCAGAATATTAGTGAAGTCCAAGGCCCCAGATGTCAAAATAATACTAGTATTGTCAGTCAGTGTCCTACTGCAGTACTAATTGCACAACATAACACAACCACATTCCAACTAGAACTGATTCTGATCATCTCAAGTTCTAAGAATCTGAACAAGCATCAATATAAAGTACAATAAAAAAAATTCACAAATAACATAATAAATTGGGATACACCTCTAACCACCCAGCCATAGATAAATGCAAGTTTGTGTAAATTGTAATCAATACACGATGTCCAATAAAGGTGCATACGCAACCGCACACACAGATGCATGCATCACAAAACACCATGTTAGAACAAAGGGTGGAGACCCACCACTCATGGAAGAGGCATCAGCATGAAGGAAGGCCACTTTAGACTCTACAAGGCACATCACTCAGTTTCCAACTTTAACAGAATATATCCAAATGGGAGTACATTTGTCAACATAAGATCTTTTTCCCTAAGTCACAGCCTAGATTTCACATCAATTGCATGCATAGAAAAAGGAAACAATCATTATATTGGCAATAAGGACGCCATAAAAGTAGGGTGGATTCATTAGGTGGTTTTTACTGTTATGTTTAATATTGGATGCATTTCGTGTTGACAATATCATTGATTGTTTCCATTTTGCCAAATGTTCTTTTATGCAATATGTAAGGGGCATGGGGACTTAAACCAAAGCATTCTTTAAGCTTGCTGAACTTTTCCTAGAGTCTGGTGTTTTCCTTTGTATGACACTAATTTTGTTAAGGCTTGGATTCATCACAATTTTTCTATCTTTGTAGTTTGAAGAATAGGATGTAGTTTGTAAATTATTTCTTCATGGTTTTTCAATATTTGCATAGTTTTTGTTAATTCATTAAGTTCCATTTGTCATATATCGGATTGCTAATTAATCTTTTGGTGGCTCGTAAGTCACTATTTTAAATTTCTGGTTTTTATGTGTTCCGGAAGGCCTAAACCCCCAAAAGAAATTTCATGACTCAAAATTCTCTCTCTGTCTCTCTCTGTCTCTCTCTCTCTCAACTCATATTATTACTATTTTTCCTGTGAAACCTAAAAAATCCCTAAAAGATTAAAAACGGTGCCTCTCTCTCTCCTATGCACGCCTCTCCTTCTCTCTCTTGCCCTTTTGTACCTTTCTCTCTTTCTAGAAACTTCTCTTTCTATGAATTTCTGAAGTCACATGTTCTCTCTCTAGAAATTTCTAAATGCACGTCATTTTCAAGCATTTCAAATAAACTTTAGGGCAAACGTGGACCAATGAGAATAGACAAAACCCTTTTTGTCTATCATTGCCCACATTTTCATAGAGCAGAGGATGATCCACAACGGATACATGCTTTAGACTGGGATGATCTTGGCCACCGGCGACGATCAGCAGATGCAGAGGATCCAGTTACCGCATATGGAGAGCTGATGCTTCAGTTGGGCGAGGCTCACAAATTGGCCATTTACAATGGCTTACTGCAGTGGCCTGATTCAAGCGACTTTACATGTTTTCCACATAGCGGAGGGAGTAGTGTTGTTGACTATTTCATGGGATTGTCATCTCTCCTCCCCTACATTTCATCTTTCTTGGTTCACCGTACCACCCTGTCTGACCACTCATACCTCTCTCTCTCTATTGGCCTTCTTCACACCCCCTGTGCTAGTACATTCACCCCTAGTGAAAAGATCGTCTACCGCTATAACCCTCAAAAAACCCCTCTGTACAGGGAAACCTTATCTGATCTCCTGACTCGTTTTCCCTATGCAGCTACTTTGGCGGACCAGTCTCTTTTTCTTGTCCGGACCCTGCATACCTCTGCATCCCTTGCTTTTCCATCCCCACGGCCTCGGGGTCTCATGCATATAATTAAAACATGCCCCATGAGTTATGTACAACTTAACTAATGCTTAGCCAAAAGGGGTAAAATAGGCATTACTCTTCAACACCCCCCCTTAATGGCAATTTTATTCAAACTGACACCCAACAAAGTTCTGAACTTTTCAAACTTATCTTTACTATGTGGTTTAGTAAAAATATCAGCTGTCTAGTCATTGGTGTCACAATAAACTAGCTCGATCTCCCCACTGTGCACTTTCTCTCGTATAAAATGTTGGTCCACCTCTATGTGTTTTGTCCGTGCATGATAGACTGGATTCCTCGCAAGCTGAATGCAGCTTTGGTTATCACAATGTAACAATGTAGGTCTTACTTGAGCAATCTGCATGCCCTCAAGTAGACGGCGTAACCAAATGGCTTCACAGGCGGACCTCGTAGTCGCCCTGTACTCAACTTCGGTAGATGATAGAGCAATAGTAGGCTACTTCTTACTACACCATGATATAGCCCCTGAACCTAGGCTGAAACAATAGCCTATCGTCGATCTCCGATCGTCTCTATCACCTATCCAATCAAAATTTGAAAAACCTTCCAGCTGAAGGTTACCGTCATCCGTGTATCCAATCCCATAAGTCACTATCCCTCTCACATATCGTAGGATCCGCTTGGCTGCCTTCCAATGTGCTTCGGTAGGCTTACACATGTATTGACTTGCAATTCCAACCGCATAAGCAATATCTGGCCTGGTGGTAGTAAGGTAAATCAGGCTGCCCACTAACTGACGATAGAGCGTCTCATCTGCAAATGCTAGACCATCATCTTTTGATGGCTTGATGCTTGCATCCATGGGTGTGCTGATTGGTTTGCTTTCTTGCATGTTAAACCTCTTCAATAATTTTTGTGCATACTTTGCCTATGAGATAAAAAGACAACGCTCCCCTTTCCAAACTTCAACTCCTAGGCAATAGTGTAGCAAACCCAAATCTTTCATTTCAAACTCATTAGAAAGATTCTTCTTGACACAAGCAATAAGCTTCTTATTGCCTCCCGTGATGAGTAGATCATCCACATAGAGCACAACAACCACAAAGTCTTCTCCTTCCCTGAAGACATAAAGATTGCAATCAAACTTACTCTTCTCAAACCCCTGGCTTGCAAAGTACTCATCAATTCGGCTATACCAAGCCCTTGGCGCCTGTTTGAGCCCATACAAGGCTTTCCTAAGACTGCAAACCAGATTCTCCTTGCCTGTTATTTCAAATCCCTGCGGTTGTTCCATGTAAACCTCCTCCTGTAGGTGCCCATTAAGAAAGGCACTCTTGACATCCATTTGGTGGACATCCCAATCAAAATATGAGGCTATGGCCAAAACGGTCCTGATAGATGTCATCTTAGCAACAGGTGCGAATGTCTCATCATAGTCTAGCCCCTCTTGCTGAGCATAGCCTTTCGCCACCAACCTTGCCTTGTACTTGTCCACTGTTCCATTGGCATGAAACTTGGTCTTATAGACCCACTTGCAACCTATTGGTTGCTTCCCTTCTGGCAATGTAGTGAGCTCCCTTGTGTCATTCTTGACAATGGAGTCGTACTCCTCCTGCATGGCATGTTGCCATACCTTTTCTCTCACGGCTTCGTGAAAGAATTGTGGCTCATCTGCATTCAGAATAGTGGACGTAAGAGCAAAGTTAGTCTCTTGTCTCTCATGAGACCTAAGAGATCTTCTGACACCCTGATCACTACTCTCTCCTTCTTCAATGATTTGACCTTCTTTGATTGTTTCCCAATACCATCTAGGTAGCTTCTTCCTAGAAGTAGGTGATGTGGATGGTGACCGCGTATCCCATGGTACTGTCTTAGTCTGCCATTTGTCCCCAACTTCTGCTTCTGGTACTTGGCCAAAAAGAGGTCTCGAACTAGTAGGTTGGATTTCCTGTTGTTGCTCCTGCACTTGAGGCTTACAGGACCCTTGACTAGGATCCTCATCCGTGGAATCAATCAAGGGTATGAACTCAGTAATTCCTTCCTTCTCCTGCTCCTGTATCTTGGGTGCATGCTCTTCATCAAAGATAACATCTTGACTTAGGATCTTCCTCATGTTTTCGAGATCATATAGCACATAAGCTTTCTCACCTTCACTATACCCAAGAAAGACACACTTTACGGATTTTGCATCAAGTTTCTTCCACAAGTCCTTTGGTATATGTGCATATGCTGTACACCCAAATACTCGAAGGCTGTCCACTTTGGGCTTGTTGCCACTATATGCCTCTTCTGGTGTGATTCCTTCAACTGCTTTGGTTGGACTTCTATTCAATAGAAAAACAGCAGTTGCTACCCCTTTTGCACAAAAGGAATTTGGCAACCCCTTTGCCTTGAGCATGCTCCTCGCACACTCAACTATAGACCTGTTTTTCCGCTCAGCCACGCCATTTTGCTGCGGTGTATGTGGAGCAGTAAATTGTCTCTTTATCCCACATGCTTTGCAAAGATCTTTGAACTCATCAGAAATATACTCACCACCCTTATCTGACCTGAGAGTCTTTAACCTCTTTCCTGTGTGGTTTTCCACCATAGCTTTCCACTGTTTGAAGTATTTGAACACTTCAGATTTCAGTTTCAGAAAATAGACCCATACCTTCCGAGAGAAATCATCTACGAAGGTCATGAGATAGTATGCCCCCCCTGCTGATTTGACCTGCATGGGACCGCATAAATCTGAATGCACAAGTTCAAGAATGCCCTTGGCCCTGGTAGCTTTCTCCTTTGGAAACCTTTTCCTCTGTTGCTTCCCTAATGCACAAGCCTCACATGTATATGAAGAAGACTTAATGCTAGGAAGATCTACTACCATTTTGTGCCTGTTCAAAACTTGCAAACTTATATAACTCAAATGACCATATCTTTCATGCCAAAGCTTGTCCCGATTAGTATCTCTTGCAGACAAGGCCTCTTGGCTAGGAATAGTTGTGAAAAGCTTGTAAAGACCTCCTTCTTGCATTCCCTTGGCTACCACCTTGAAGTTCTGATCTTTGTCTTTTACCAAACATTTAGAATCATTAAAGTCTGCCACCATGTTCTGTTTGGTAATGGCACCAACAGATAGCAAGTTCTTAGCCAACCCTGATACATGCAACACACTTTTAATTTCCTTCACCTCACCTGATGATAGTTGTATTGCAACTGTGCCTTTGCCCCTCACCATACGTGTAGAATTATCTCCAAGGCAAACATGCTGACCATCTTCTGTCTCCTCATAGGTGCTGAACCAATCTCTATGAGGTGTCATGTGCTTTGAGGCTCTAGAATCAATGTACCATCCACCAAATGTGGATTCAGATGATAGGGTTGCGGTGAATAGCTCAAGCACACCAGATTGCTCCTCCTCTGCAACTTTGTCACCAAAGTGACCCTGCTGGTTCTTTCCCTTCTTCTGATCACTTTGCTTCTTCGTGCATTCAAAGGCAAAATGCCCATACTTACTACAATAGTTGCAGTTGCCCTTCCTCTTGGGTGTAGATGAGGAATTGGTGCTTGACTCCTCTCCAACCTGTAACTTGGACACTTGCTGCTCCAAGCTTTGCTTTGAGTTCTTCTTTTTGCCTTTGCCTTTCTTCTGAAAGTTTTGCTTCTTCTTAGAAGCAAATGCAAGATCTGGATTATCTTCCCTTTCAGAAAGATTCTTCCTTCTCATTTCCTCCTGTAAAAGAAGACCACATAACTCCCCAAAGGTTGGGAGTTTCTCCCTAGCAGAAAGGGACATCACATAGTTTTGATAGTTGAATGACAAGCTATTCAAGACTATGGGAACAATACTCCTGTCACTTACTTTCTCTCCAATTGAAGCAAGCTGATCCATTAGGTCCTGGACCTTTGTAATATGATCACCAATTGTTGCACCTTCTTCCATCTTGAGAGTATGTAACCTGTTTTGCAAATACACCAGCTTGGCTGAATCCACTGTTTCAAACATAGACTTCAGAATTGTCCAAGCATCAGCTGCATCCCTTGCATTGCAAATGTGAGCAATAATATTGTCCTCGACAGAAAGATTGATTATCCTGTGAGCTTTCTATCTCCTGTTCATGTAGTCCTTCAATTCAAGATCAAATGTTGGTACAGGTTCTGTACCTGTCATGACCTCCCAGCAGTTCTTATCCATCAAGATATTGGCTATCTTGAACTTCCACACTCTGTAGTTTGTGCCATCTAGTTTGCTAGATTGACCCAGCAAACTCTCCCCAAGACTTGCCATGCTAAAATCTGTGCTAAAACAGAAGCTCAACTTGAAAAAAATCAGAAAAGAACAGCTTCAAGCAACAAGGGTTTAACCCCAAACTAGGGTATGTAGCCACTTCAAGGCAACCCTTCAGCTCCTGCTTTTGTCTTTGCCACTTGGTGTGGCCTCACTAGCACAAGCACTTGGCTCACTGGAACAGAAACCAAAAGCCCCTACAGAAAGTGCGCCCTACTTTTGTGTAAGCTCCTCCAAAAAGACTCCCCAGAACTTAGCCAGATTTAGAAAGTTTTTTGGATCATCCCACTCCCCTTGCCAATAGCTCTCCAACAGTGCAAGACTCCACCTGATCTGACACCTGTAGATCAAATGCTCTCTCTTTCAAGATTGAGGTGCTTGTAGAAGATAAGAATATTCTCAAGAATCTAAGCACTGAAGTTTCTCTCACTCTCAAACTCACAGGCTAGACAACCTGCTCTGATACCATGAAGATTTACAAGACCTAGCTATGGAGTATCTTAACTCAAATGCTAGATCAACTATGAAAGCTTGAGTAAACTTGGCTATGGAAAATATCACACACAAGGAGAATTGCATGAGCACCTCACAAACTCAAAAGTCTCAAGAAGAAATGAATTGCTAGAGAGAGAGAGGAGGGCATGGGTCCTCCAAATCCCTTGTGAGGCAAGCACCTCCTTTACATGCATGGAAAGTCTAGGTGTCAACCATAGGAGTGAGCTACTTGGCCAAGTGGGCCACTTGCACTAATTTACATAACTTACAAAAGGGGGTCTCATGCATTTAATTAAAACATGCCCCATGAGTTATGTACAACTTAACTAATGCTTAGCCAAAAGGGGTAAAATAGGCATTACTCTTCAACAGACCTCACACTGATGCAAGTTACGGAAAGGCAAAAGGTTTTCAGCGAAGCTAAGGCATTGGGTAAAAGAGTGGTTTATCGGGATGGTAAGGCCCGGTACATTGACCCTCATAAATAGGAATTTGGGCCCCCCGGACTCAGGAGTGGTTCGGGGGCCCCCGCAAAAGCATTGTGGTTAAGTCTATGGAATTGCAATGGTATCCACTCTTTAGCTACAGCAGGAGATTTTAGAGATTTTTGTGCTACAGGGGGGATATCCTTATACTTACAGAGACACATGAGAGTCCTGAGAGAGGACTTCCTTGCATTGAGGGTTTTTGTTGGTTTTCTGCCTGTCGGAGGACGATGAGACCACTGACTGGTCGCGGTTCAGGTGGTGTTGCTTGCTTATTTCGAGACTCTCTCCGGCCATGGGTTGAGCTACTATACACTGACGAGCAGGCTCGTTATATTTGGATCAGGTTATGGACCACAAGTTGATGGAGTTAGCCCGTGACATATTTATGGCTATTTGTTACTTCCCACCAGAGACATCAGCTTTCAGCTCAAGGAGGAGTCACCTTTCATGGACATTTCATCAGACATTATCAGATATGAGGCCCGAGGATATATTCTTCTAGCCAGGGACTTCAATGCCAAGACTGGATGTAGGCAAACGGAGTTTCACAGAGCAGCGGATGATCCACAGCGGATACATGCACTTGATTGGGATGATCTTGGTCTTATACGGAGATCGGCAATTGTAGCGGGTCCAGTTACATCATATGGGGAGCAGATGCTTCAGTTAGGCGAGGCTCATGGTTTGGCCATTTATAATGGCCTTCTTCAGCTGCTAGGCTCAGGGGACTACACTTGCTTTTCACATAGTGGATGGCATAGCGTCATCAACTATTTCATGGGTTCACCGTCTCTCCTCCACTCCATCTCGTCCTTCTCTATACATTGCACCACTCTTTTTGACCATTCATATCTGTCACTATCTGTCAGTCACCTCCCAACTACATCCTCTTCGACCCCTATAGTGAAACCCACATACCGGTACACTTCACATAACATACCCTTGTACAGAGAAGCCCTCTCTAACCTCCTTACCTATTTCCCACATGAACATACTCTAGAGGAGCAGTCCCTATTTCTTGTCCAGGCCATCCACACTGCAGCTTCCATGGCCTTTTTATCCTCACGGCCCAAGCACCAGCAACGTCATAGACCCCATAACCCCTGGTATGATCAGAAATGCACCCACCTCCATCAAAACCTCATATATGCTCGCTCCCATCTTCCTCATGGGCCAAAAACCTAAACCGTCGTAAACTACTAGAAAAAAGAAAATCGCATACGAGATTGGCCAGGGTAAGAAAATGATGGATCTCCTATTCAGTTCTTCCTGAGGTTCCTTTTGGAAGAAGTTCCTGCCACGGTCACCTCCACCACGGATCACAGACCTTAGTATTTGGGTTGCATACATTACGTCATTGTATACCATCCCAGACACCCTTCCTCTTCTCACATCTCCTCCCACAAATACTTTTGACATATTCACTAACGACCTTATAGAGAAGGCCCTCACATGACTACATTTCCATAAAGCCAAAGATATTGATCAGCTAGAGGCTGAACTTTTAAAGTATGCTCCTGACATCCTCTCACCCTTCCTCTCAATTCTATTCAACCAAGCTATCACCTCTGATTTTCCCTCCCCATGGGCCAAAAACCTCATTCACCCTATCCATAAAGGCGGTGACCCCATGAAAGTTAAGGCCAAGAGAGAGCGTGTTTATTGTTACTTTGTGGATTTCCACAAGGCCTTTGATTCTATGCCCAGACATTTATTGATACAGAGGCTTCATGATCGGGGCTTTAAGGAGGATACTATACAAGCAGTAGTAGCGTTATATAGGCAAGTTATTGGCAGAGTTCGACTATCATGAGTTATTTCACCAGAGGTGGTTAGTAATATTGGGTTCAAGCAGGGCTGTCCACTATCTCCTCCTACACTTTTTGGTCTTTACATTGATGAGCTGGAGCATGTTATACAGAGTGATGGGGGAGAGGGTTGTACATTGGGCAACCTCATTATTGTTATCCTCCTGTATGTCGATGATGTGGTTTTTCTTTCACGGATGAGAGAGAGTTTGCAACGACACTTAGATGCTCTTCTTTCTTTTTGCACACGATAGGGTTTGTCAATGAATGTGACCAAGACTAAGGTTATGGTTTTTAACACCTCCAGGTCTTTCATGATGCGGCAGGAGCTTCCATGGGATGGCCATCCACTTGAGGTTGCTGATTCCTATACATACCTGGGAGTACAATTCTCGGGGCCCACGTTCAGCATGAGGCATGCAGCTATTTCTCGGGTACGAAAGGGCTATGCCTCACTGGTAGATTTGGAGAGACTATGCTTCAGCTCACAAATCAGGGATGCGATTGGTAAGTGCCGGCTCTTTGCCAGTATGGTGATGCCCTCAACTATGTATCCTTCCGAGACATGGAGTACTAGTCTGACAACTATAGATTGGACATACATCTCTCGGCTCCAGATTCGGTTGCTCTCTCGGATGATACGGGCTAAGCCCTCAGTACCACATCAAATTATATTGGCAAATTCGCGGTCACCCCCATAGAGATTGAGGCCTTATTCCATTTTGTGACATTTATACAAAGGCTAGATGATCTTCAGATCGAGGATACACACTATGTTGTTGCAGCTCTATCTTCATCCCGACGCCTAAACTCAAAGGGACACCTCTTCTCATGGTATTCCCTTGTCGTCTCCTCTCCACTTTGGGTATCCAGATTACTGACCTACTTGCGGGCACCCATCAGTACATCAGAGGCCTCCTCTACAGGTCATATCTTCGTAGTACCTGGTAGGGTCCATTGGGGACCAAGAGTGAGTTTTACCGCACACACTTTCTATCCCTTGATTCAGCTGGTTGCCACATAGTACCTGGTTACTTGCTGAGAAGTATATCACACAGACTGCGAATAGAGATGGGTCAGTTTCATTTCTCCTCACATCAGCTGGCCATTGAGACTGACAGATATAGTTGCACCCCACGAGAGGACCAACTTTGTAGCATGTGTGCTATGCATATGAGATTGAGGACGAATCACACTTCATCTTTAGATGTCCAGCCTACTGAGATTAGGGGAGGTACTACTGCTTGTTCACGGAGCATCCAGCCACATTATCTACCTTGATATCTTATGAGAATTCTAGATGTGTCGCACACATGATCCAGGAGATGGCTAAGTTGAGGAGGAGGAGATTAGATATTGATACACATCCCCTGACACAGTTGAGCATCAATGAGTGCATATCTTGTCGATGACGGAGATCCGAGGTACCCATAGGCTATGATTTAGATGGAGAAGCCAAGATTCCAGACTCCTTCATACACAGGCAGCAGAGACAGTGTCGATGGCCAGAGAGACAGACAGTTATTAGGTCATAGCCCAGAGCGCCACGACAATAGAGACGACACCAGCAGCCTATCCAGCGGCAGAGATCCACAGCACATCCAATGACACCTTCACAGCATTACCATCCACCATTTCTTCCATGTTGATGGACATCATGATATACTTTTCCAGGCTGTTGGTGGACCAGACATTTTTATGCATTGTATTTGTAGTTATCGTTTCTTTATAGATGATTGAGCTTTAAGCTCCTATGTGCACACTTGACATGTACCTTTTCTTAGTCCTATATACCTTAGGGTATTTCAAGGACATTAATAAAGATCTCTCTCTCTCTCTCTCTCTCTGTCTCTCTCTCTGTCTCTCTCTCTGTCTCTCTCTCTCTCTCTCTCTCTCTCTCTCTCTCTCTCTCTCTCTCTCTCTCTCTCTCTCTCTCTCTCTCTCTCTCTCTCTCTCTCTCTCTCTCTCTCTCTCTCTCTCTCTCTCTCTCTCTCTCTCCACACTGCTTTCATCTTCATAGTAGAATTGGTCGCTTACTAAATGCAAGCCAATAGGTCGGCATGATGTTCACAGTCATTAAATATAATAACCTATGCTTTAACTTTTCCATCTAATGGAAAACTGGCATCTTTTTAACATCACACATACTCAACTTTCTTAAAACATCTCAACAGCTAACCAATACTTTGAAATTACAAAAGTGATTGCCACTTTAATGGATTATCAATATTTACATTTTCAAGTATGTGGACAGGCACATTTCATTATCTCAAGCATTACCTGTGGAAAGTTGAGGCAACCAACCATGTACTTTCCATCTTGCAAGAAAAACTAAACTATCAGAACATCCATGATGTAAGTGGGATCTTTTATCATGTCTTGAAAAGAACACTCAACCACATAATAAAAAATCAATAAAGCGAACATGGTCTCTCAAGAATGGACACTTTTAGTTATGCACCATACACCACTAACAAGTTTGGACTAATGCTATTACTAACATTTTTACAAATTTCAAAATAATCAACACTTTGTCAAATTAACACTCAAATGCAACCATAAGAAAATAACGATGCCACCTAGCAATGTATAGAATTGGAGATGATTGACATCGAGCAACAAGTTACAAGAGAATGAATTTTCTTCTAAATGGTCAATAGGAAGGCCAAATATAGTGGTAGACATAAAGGCTAAAAAATACTCTTTGTAAATCTCATGTCTCTAAGGAATCGATTGGCCCAAAGGATTAAGAAATATTGTAACTAAACAAAATTAAACATTGCTTATGAGACATTCTAAAAATATAGAACGGTAATGGTGTGGCTTACAAACTAGATCTTTTACAAGGAACCAAATTATCTCCAAGCCTACAAGAGGGGGACTCAATTGCTTTTGAGAATGCATCAATTCATATTGAGGACATCTCCAACGAGCTCCTATAGAACCAAAGATGGTCAGTCCTAAACAATAATAAAAAAGTCGTTAGTACTTCTTGAACTTTTTAAGGATAGATCTTACATACTTTTCTTTATCATTTGCAGCAAAAGTAGCATGTTGGAGAGGATGTTTGTAGATGAGAGTTCTTGGCAAACTATAAGGACATAAATATTTGAGAGGAGGATGTCTTGAAACCCTTAAATTGTATTTTCTTTGAGTATTTCATACGTTGGAAAGGATGTTTGAAGATGAAAATTCTTCAAGAATTCCAATGAAAAAGATATTTGAGAAAGGAGCATGGCCTAGAGTGGACATGCAAGTGGAAGTTAGTTGCATTGAGTGCTAATGGTACGTAGCATGGGCTATCTCTTTATAATTGACCACTACGCATGACTTGTGTAGAGAGTTGATTAGTGAGGCATGAACTAGTTCATGAGCCCAAAGGATCTTCCAAAACTAAGCAAGGGATGTCCTTACTGGGATGGCTTGTGATTTTGGGGGATGCACGGTTGAATTTTAAGTGGATGGACTGTGGCTATTGGTGCAAAGTCTCAAAGGGAGTAGGTGTCATGTATTGGCTCAGTACATAAGCAATGCATTGATATACACACATAGCGAGTTTAGGCATAGACAATGTTTGGGGTGGGAATACCTATAGAGGTGCCCGAATATCAATCATTCAATCTAACCAATGTTTCATAGAACTTTTTGAAAAGCCTTTTTGCAATGCATTTGAAACAAGAAAGAATCGTCTTTGTCTGGAAAGAAACGGCAAAACATCTTTAGGGTTTTTTTGCTTGGTTCTATTAAAGTAAAACCAAGTGTTGATCAAGTGTCTAGACAATGATTATAGCTCTATACAATGACGATATAAACAATTGATAATCAGCACACTTAGATGACTGAGGACTCAGGGAGACATTGAGATACATCAGACAATGCATATGCACAAGGTATTCATAATTCTACTATTCCCTACTACAATTTCAAAATCCGTTTAAAATGGAATGGACTTTTCAAAACAGAGTTTCATTTCATGAAAAGTGTTTCCGTGAAGCAATGAGTTTAACCATGTGTTGGTGAATGGTACAAGCACATGTATGGCCATCATGGACTTTGAGCCTCATGATGGTGCTAGCGAGAGTCTTGGGCGAATGCTAGCAAGAGTTGAGGGTGAATGCTAGTGGCATTGAACATCAATATTCATATTGGGGTGTATGAATCAATTCAAGGCATTCACAACTTTTCACAAATAGTATGCTTCCCATGAGATAGTTCTAGCATTCTTTCAAGCGTGCATTCATGTACAAAAGGAAAAACTCTACTCACACCATTCCATTCATCATTCTAACACTAGATTTCAACACTACCTCCATATTAACACTACATGCAAAAGCTCTTAACATTACACAAGCATCAAATCCATGTTAACACTATTAAAAAATTATTGGCCCAAGCCATTTATTTTAACTTCACAATCTAATGTATGTACAATTAAATGTGCTTGACAAGGTTGCATCGAATCGCGGTTCGAACCTCCTTTTACAATTTGAACCATCGAATCGTTCGAACCCGGTTCGAACCATCTGGCCCTAAAACGATTCCAGAATCCAGATTTCGCCCATTCTGTTCGCGCCCGAGAGAGAGAGAGAGAGAGAGAGAGAGAGAGAGAGAGAGAGAGAGAGAGAGAGAGAGAGAGAGAGAGAGAGAGAGAGAGAGAGAGAGAGAGAGAGAGAGAGAGAGAGAGAGAGAGAGAGAGAGAGAGAGAGAGAGAGAGAGAGAGAGAGAGAGAGAGAGAGAGAGAGAGAGGGGGGTGCACTCAGGAGTCAGCACTCTGTGTGCACTGTGCATTTGCCATTCAGATTGTGTGCGTGTGCTCAGTGCTGTGTGTGTGTGTGTGTGTGTGTGTGTGTGTGTGTGTGTGAGAGAGAGAGAGAGAGAGAGAGAGAGAGAGAGAGAGAGAGAGAGAGAGAGAGAGAGAGAGAGAGAGAGAGAGAGAGAGAGAGAGAGAGAGAGAGAGAGAGAGAGAGAGAGAGAGAGAGAGAGAATGGTGTGATTTTGTGTGTATGTGTGTGTGAGTGATTGTGTGATATTGTGTGTGTGTGCACTGTGTGTGTGTGTGTCCACTGTCTTTTGATGTGTACAGTGTGTGTTAGTGAATCAGTGAGTGTGTGTGAGAGAGAGTCTGTGTGTGTGTGATATTATGATATTTTGTGTGTGTGTGTGTGTGATATTATGATATTGTGTGTGTGTGTGTGTGTGTGTGACATGTGTGCATTGTGGGTGTGTGTGTGTGAGTTTTGAGATGTGTGCACACTGCACTGTGAGTTTGTGTGAGGCTTGAGCACTGAGATTGTGTGTGTGTGTGGGCAATGGGCATTGAGAGTCTTGAGATGGGTGTGGGACCTGGGTAGCTACTTAGTTAGAACTTAGAAGTTAGGAGTTAGTGACTAGTCTGAGCTAGTAGTTACTAGTAACTAGATAGTAGAGTCTAGTTAGAACTTAAAACTTAGAAGTTAGAACTTAGAGAGACCTGTAGAGTCTAGACTGTCACCTGTGTGTGTGTGTGTGTGTGTGTGAGAGAGAGAGAGAGAGAGAGAGAGAGAGAGAGAGAGAGAGAGAGAGAGAGAGAGAGAGAGAGAGAGAGAGAGAGAGAGAGAGAGAGAGAGAGAGAGAGAGAGAGAGAGAGAGAGAGAGAGAGAGAGAGAGAGAGGGGGGGGGGGGGGGTGCACTCAGGAGTCAGCACTCTGTGTGCACTGTGCATTTGCCATTCAGATTGTGTACGTCTGCAATCCATGGAATCTTGGCCACATCCTCGACCAACAAGTCCAGGCATTGTGCAGCACAAGGTGTCCAAAAGATGTGGGTGTAGGTCTCATTAACGAGCCTACCCATGGAGACGCAGTTTGACGCATTATCTGTGACCACCTGCACAACCATACCATGCAATGTGCAATGTGCATGAGTTTGGAATTCTGAATTCAAGACTCAGTGCTCAGTGGCAACTGCTTATACTTTAGTAAACCATAATCCAGATTCCACTGTTAATCAATCCGAAATCACCATTGAACAATGAACATTCAACATTGACATTTACAAATTAGTAATTACCTGTAACCTAATACCATTTAAGTTTTAACATTATAGGTAAACCGTAAACCGTAAATTGTAAAAAGTATAATATATATACCTATACAATGTGCTGTGGTCCGACCTCCTCAGTGGCAGCTCGAATATGTGAGAACATGTACTCGCCCGTGACTGCCTCCCCAAAGGTGTCAATGGATCTGAGAAACATCGTCCCCATGCACGAAGACAGCAGGTGACAAGTGACAAGTCAGTGGACCGTGGTCACGACTCACGACTCACTTACAGGTGACAAAACAAGATGAATCATGATTCATGATAGATCCATCATCCGAAAGGAATCAGGATAGATCTTAAATTGTGAATTGCAATTCAAATTTCATGGCAAATTCCAATGATAAAGGATCATCTGAATATTCATGATTAAACATAAATAGCTAGCTGCAGCCTGCAAATTGCAATTAGCAAGTAATTTACAATTAACGCCTACAATTTAAGTTTTAACAATCATCATAAAGTCTTTAAACTTTTAAGTTTAGAGTAGATAAAGTTAAAAGCAAGTAGTACGTCTGAATGCCACTGGGCAGATTCTGGAAAATAAGAAAGTTGAAGTGCATCTCTCGTGTTATGAAGATCCCTAAGCTAGGTTAACATCCGCAATGTAGACACTACTACGTATGTTGCATAACAAAGGCCATTATAGTTAATCATATTGTAATCAGTTGCAGGTCCATTTGGGACATTGTCCTTGGAAAGAAATAAGTACAACAAATTTTGACATTGTTCTTGTAAACTTCTCTAGATCCTATATTCTGTGCAAATAGGTGGCAAATCCTTAGACATTCACATTTGAAGATCGTGAATAAGCATCTATAACATGATTATCTCCATCACATGATCCACATAGCCATCATAAAGGCTATAAAAACCAATGACTTTTTGCTTCTCTAAGTTGCGAATATATTCAGAGAAAAAAGGCTCTTCACCCATGTGAAGATGAGATGATAGAAGCTCAAAATGATTCCTTGATATTGGTCTTAGAAGTATAGAACTGATCATTGAGCAAACAATCCCTACAAAGTTTAAATCCTATCCCATGATCAAATCTTGGGATAAACATTTCCAATGAATTGGCTAGGAAGACTTGTATTGTATGCCCTTGTGAGTCCATTGATTGTCAAACCTTCATAGACTCAAAGGGTGGCACTTGATTACATTCATGCAACTTCTTGATTGTGAACTTGGAAGTGAAATTTGGCCTCTTGTTCTTGTTAACTGTTATGTGAAATTCACCAAGTATCAATCAAGACTGTTATCATTAAGTCTCAAATAATAGTCTAAGACACAAATGACACAATTTATAAGATTGCGTGGAGTGGGAAGGAAGGGATCTAAAAAATCCATCAGTAGTTTTTTCTTTGAAAAGGGAGTTTATACAGAGACGAGTGTGCCTCACAGCTGAAACTCATTATCTATGGAATCTCTCCTGTTCTATACACGAAATGCTTTTAGCTTTAAAATGCACATCTAGTATTATGATATCTGAAGCTCTATGGGATTGACGTGTACACCTTTTGTAGGTATTACTCACTATGTTGGGCATCAAAAGGACACTAGAATTGATTTGGGGTATACTAGAATTAGCCGCAGATCTGAATGCCACTGGGCAGATTCTGGAAAATAAGAAAGTTGAAGTACATCTCTCGTGTTATGAAGATCCCTAGGCCAGGTTAACATCCGCAATGTAGACACTACTACGTATGTTGCATAACAAAGGCCATTATAGTTAATCAGATTGTAATCAGTTGCAGGTCCATTTGGGACATTGTCCTTAGAAACAAATAAGTACAACAAATTTTGACATTGTTCTTGTAAACTTCTCTAGATCCTATATTCTGTGCAAATAGGTGGCGAATCCTTAGACATTCACATTTGAAGATCGTGAATAAGCATCTATAACATGATTATCTCCATCACATGATCCACATAGCCATCATATAGGCTATAAAAACCAATGACTTTTTGCTTCTCTAAGTTGCAAATATATTCAGAGAAAAAAGGCTCTTCACCCATGTGAAGATGAGATGATAGAAGCTCAAAATGATTCCTTGATATTGGTCTTAGAAGTATAGAACTGATCATTGAGAAAACAATCCCTACAAAGTTTAAATCCTGTCCCATGATCAAATCTTGGGATAAACATTTCCAATGAATTGGTTAGGAAGACTTGTATTGTAGGCCCTTGTGAGTCCATTGATTGTGAAACCTTCATAGACTCAAAGGGTGGCACTTGATTACCTTCATGCAACTTCTTGATTGTGAACTTGGAAGTGAAATTTGGCCTCTTGTTCTTGTTAACTGTTATGTGAAATTTACCAAGTATCAATCAAGACTGTTATCATTAAGTCTCAAATAATAGTCACAAATGACACAATTTATAAGATTGCGTGGAGTGGGAAGGAAGGGATCTAAAAAAGCCATCAATAGTTTTTTCTTTGAAAAGGGAGTTTATACAGAGACGAGTGTGCCTCATAGCTGAAACTCATTATCTATGGAATCTCTCCTGTTCTATACACGAAATGCTTTTAGGTTTAAAATGCACATCTAGTATTATGATATCTGAAGCTCTATGGGATTGACGTGTACACCTTTTGTAGGTATTACTCACTATGTTGGGCATCAAAAGGACACTAGAATTGATTTGGGGTATACTAGAATTAGCCGCAGATCTGAATGCCACTGGGCAGATTCTGGAAAATAAGAAAGTTGAAGTGCATCTCTCGTGTTATGAAGATCCCTAGGCTAGGTTAACATCCGCAATGTAGACACTACTACGTATGTTGCATAACAAAAGCCATTATAGTTAATCAGATTGTAATCAATTGCAGGTCCATTTGGGACATTGTCCTTAGAAACAAATAAGTACAACAAATTTTGACATTGTGCTTGTAAACTTCTCTAGATCCTATATTATGTGCAAATAGATGGGAAATCCTTATACACTCACATTTCAAGATCGTAAATAAGCATGTATAACAGGATTATCTCCATCACATGATCCACATAGCCATCATAAAGGCTTTAAAAAATAATGACTTTTTGCTTCTCTACGTTGCCGATATTTGCATATTCAGAGAAAAAAGGCTCTTCACCCATGTGAAGATAAGATGGTAGAAGCTCACAATTAATCATTGATGTTCGTCTTAGAAGTATAGAATTGATTATTGAGCCAACTATCCCTACAAAGTTGAAATCCCATCCCATGATCATATCTTGGGCTAAACATTTCCAGTGACTTGGTTAGGAAGAGTTGTATTGTAGGCCCTTGTGAGTCCATTGATTTTCAAACCTTCATAGACTCAAAGGGTGGCACTTGAATACCTTCATGTAACTTCTTGATTGTGAACTTGCAAGTGAAATTTGGCTCACTGACATGAGGCCTATGAGCTATAACGTTTATTTTTCATTGCATGCATCATGTATTGGTTGTGAGCGCAGATTCAGGTTAAACATTTGTGGCCGAGGCATATATAGAAAGAAAATCTCATGGATTACCATTGAAAATATAAAAGGGAGCTTCTAATTCTTGTTAATTGTTAGGTGAAATTCACCAATTATCTATCAAGAATGTTATCATAAAGTCTCAAATAATCTTCTTCATGATAGTCTAAGACACAATTGACACAAATGATAAGATTGTGTGGAGAAGGAAGTGATCTAAAAAAGCCGTCAATAGTTTTGTCTTTGAAAAGGGAGTTTATCCAGAGACGAGTGTGCCTCAAAGCTTAAACTCATTATCTATGGAATCTCTCCTATTCAGTTTGGGATTTTTATCATATTATACCTCAATTGGCATATATCAATGGTAACAAACTGATTTGCCCATGTTTTTCTTTGCCAAAGCTCTCACATAGTATACTTTGAGGTGTATGTCAACTTTGTGCAGTTGATGATGGAATTTTATTCATGTGAAAATACTTTTAAGATTTCTCATTGCAGCAGACAGATATATAAGAGATCTTTTGATATTAGATAATTTCTCTCTTTGGTCGATATTGTATGAAAAGTTCAACTCAAGGTTGCTTTCTTCCTTCAATTTAACTTTATTGGCTTCAAAAATGGTACTTTTACCCTTCAAACTTCAATGGATATCTCTTTCTTGAAATCTAAATAGTACTTATCAAATTGTGAAACTAATGCTCTTGGAGACTTCAATATCAATATGCTTGCTTGCAACAATCATGCCAACCATCTTACGACATTCATTCAAAAACATGGTTTTCAACAAACTATCACAACAACAACATTGTTTGGAAGCCAGTTATATCATATATGGAGAAATGCACATGTACACAACATGAAAAGTTTTTATGGAGTCATGCGATGTTATTGGAGTGATGACTCACCAATTTATTATTACCTATACAGTGACCCAAATATCATCGGGTGGAAGTATTGTTGCTTCTCATGAAACTCAACATAAAGAGTAGCATTATTGTCATCGCATTCCTGGAAAGAACTAGGACAACTTGCAACTACCCTACCTAGTGACTTGCATGAAACAATAACTTCTCAAACACCTTCTAACATTCACACTTCCCACATGCAAGTTTTTGTACTATGATGAGTTTTCCCATCTTTTGTTAATAATAATAAAAATAGACAATTTCTTTTTGTGTCACATTACTTCTAACACATGTAAAATAAAATAAAATACCAACTTAAGGCAGGGCCAAGTGGCTTGCCACACTCCCTAGTTTACATTTGGATTTAACCCATATTTACAACGTGTATTCCAATGGCCACAATAGGCCTAACACATATCCCCGGCGGATGAGATCGACTTCCATCGAGTTCATTTGTTAGCCTTCTTGTTTTGATTCCTCTTATTGACGTCTTTGTCGTCGTGTTCACCCTCGCTTTCACTTGATGTATGCATTTTTGAACAATGAGTCACAGATTCATCTCTGCCCTGTGAATCAATCACAATCGGTTTGTATCTCATCGTCGTAGATGGTGATGGCCTGAGTTGTGGTGGGGGGGGTGGCCGATCCATACCACAATGGCCTGAGTAAAAGATTCTGATTGTCATCTATGATGCCTGATACTGGTCGTGGTGTTTGCTTCGTCAACATCATTTTGTTCAGCCATTCAATGGTGTATTCAAGAATAGATCCTGCGTCTGATTCATCGCACTCACTTTAAAATTGTGAAACTCTAAGGTCCCGTATGTTACAGTTCATTGAGTCCCCTTGTTGTCCTTTCTTTCTTTGATGCAACCTTTGGTCTGCTGCACTCGCTGCTGAAAATCCTCCTCCCAATGACAATACATCCTCCATAATAGTGGATATGAATCATCCACATATTGTGCTATCACTGTGTATAAGGCGTCAAAAATATGACATGCCTCGACCAGCGAAGGTTTGAACTTAGCCTATCTTTGAATGATAATGTAATGGACATCATTATGTGCCTTGAAACTTCGCTAAGTTTCATACAAGTATTCTGCCGCAAACAATATAGAACTTCCTGTTAAGATTTCAATCCTGTCAGAATTATTTACCTTCATTTTGCCCTGTACAAACGCCCATGCCAGTACTTCCTGTGTCTTCAAATCCGACTCTAGCCAAAAATCGTACAACTTGCCCAAGTCCCATGGCTCTTCCCATTCCTCAGTTGTTATGTCCCTTAGCCCTGGTAAGAACACTTAATCAATGTTCTAGGCATGCTCTATGTTGCGTAGAAATATTCATGGTTGCAAAATGTTGTACAAATTCTTTACCTCCCTGCCCAACATTGTGTTAGGTCACTTTGCTCGTGATTTACGTGGCACCACACCCAAGGGTTGATCTTCCATAACTCAGCTATCTTGATGTTGACCCGCAGAATTTGGTATAAAATCCTGTCGACAGTTCAATTTATCTATCAATCTCACCATCTCCGCTAACATATCTTTGACCTCTTTTTGCGACTTCTGATGTTCTGCCTCCTCATCTCGCAGCATCCTCTGCAAATCAAATAATTGTTGTGGGCTAATTTGTGTCGCTCACCGGTTGAAGGTTGTTCAAGTGTCCCTACAGTTGGGTTGCATTGGAAGATAGTAACTCCCATGTCAAGGAAGACCCAAGCTAAGGAATGGGTAAGAGCCCACAATCTCAATCTGGATGAGGTGGAGTGATAAATTATTAAATATTCATAGATAACAATCACTTTGTATCTAGGATTCACACATTCACTTGTAAAAATCTCATAAACAAATTCATTTGGCCAGTTTGGAACCGCTTTTGTACAAATCTCAAGTTAGTAGTTTTACATTGTTTCCATCGATTAATTGCTCATGAGAGGGTTTAAGTAGTTTCAATCATAATTTTTGCTTTCCACTATATCATGATGCATGCAGTCGACTACCTTCAATTCTTTTGCACCTACTCATAAATGAAAGGTCCACACAATGGATTACTATCATTAACATCATCATAAGAATGGTGGGGTCCACTTCTTCCCCCTCTTGTTTCCAACAGGTTCTAATGGACTTAGTTCTCTTATTAGTATATCTAAATTTCTGATTATTAACTGCATCTAGAAGTGCAAGTAGAAGATCATAATCGAACTTAACAACAACCAAGCCAGAAAATTACTAAGAGAAATCCAATCTAAAGAGAACAGTTGAAGTTAAGCATGGACCTTTTGGTTCCTTTGTCCAATTGTGTTTCATGCTCGACAAATAATCAACAACACTGAAACATGAGTCCAATTATTAATTTACTGTTTTCCATTAAACTCTATAACATTTGGATTCCATTGGACAAGAGTATTTTCTATGTCAACGAATCTGATTCAAGCTAGCGGACGGCGGGCCTCAAGCAAGCTTGGGTTCGAGCGAGTTTTCTTCATAAATACGAGTAAGCTTTTCAGTCCTATTTTTTTCCTACATTTTGTGGCTCAAGCTACCTCTACCTTCCTCTATAGCCTTTGCACTCTACAAAAAGTAGAGTACACAAGCAAAGAATATAGGTCTTGATTCATATTTTATTTATGAACAAATCTGATTCATAATTCTATTGTATTTTGATAAAAACAGGATAAAACTTATTATGAGCTGGTTATGTGAAAATATGCAGGAGAGATTAGGTATTGCAATGGGAAATCTGTTACATGTATTCCAATGGGTTTTTTTGCTCGCCAATATGGTGCAGAATTTACTTTTTTTTAAATTTTCAGTATAACTTTTTGCATGACGCTAGCTAGTAGACTACAAAGATGGGACCTTCTTAATATGTTTAATAATTCTATTCACTACCTCAATGATAGTTACTTTATTAATGCTACTACTTACCGACTAGTCCTTATTAACTTGCATAAGATTCAACAATCTGAACATTGATAGCAGACCACTTCAAAATTCAAAAACGGTTCTTATTGTGGTACAGAGACAATTGTTTTAAGCATGAATATTACTGTGACATGAGTATCCCATTTCTCATTTCCTATTACAAAATATGACAAGTGCACTTTGCCTTCGCTTAAACAATATAGTATCTATGGTAGGGCTCAAATTGACCTGTTACCTTTTATAATAAGGTCATGAGAACTTCAGTCCTGTCTACTTATTTGTTATAGTCATCAGCTTCAGAATGTGCAAGTGATGTTTTTCGTGCAAATCTCCTTTCTGTTGTTGAAGCCTCTCATGAGACTTGCAATATTGAGATGTCACATAATCCAAAGTTTTGTATTGTTTTGCATGGATTTTATTATTTTAAGTATGGGTGCGGCAAAGTTGACATTGTTGTCGAATCCAATCTTAGTTTCAATATGTAAGTAATCCTAGTGGTGAGGCTAAATGCAAGCCTATTCATGTAGTCGCTTGAATGGCATTGCCTTTAGGCCCAACCACAAGCTCTTGAGGACCAAGCACAAGCTCTTGCTGCAGTTGTTCAATCACATAAAGCACTACTTTACACATTGAGATGTCTCCTTTGGTATCCATCTATTTTAAAAGCCTTGGAGTTAATTAGATATTTCTCACTGTCATTTCTTGTTCGTTCTTCCGAGAAGCAATGAGTCTAATTAAACCGCTAGATTCTACCATTAAGCTCAAATGCACCCAAGATGTGCAACCTCATATAGTGTACTATTGCTTATACATCGAATACACAAAATGCTTTTAGCTTTAAAATGCACATCTGGTATCATGATATCTAAAGCTCTATGGGATTGACGTGTACACCTTTTGTAGGTATTATTGACTATGTTGGGCATCAAAAGGACATGTGGTTGATTGATTTGGGGTGTACTAGAATTAGCAGCAGCTATAGATCTGAATGCCACTGGGCAGGTTTTGGAAAAAAAGTAAGTTGAAGTGCAACTCTCGTGTTATGAAGATCCCTAGGATAGTTTAACATCTGCAATGTAGACACTACTACGTATGTTGCATAACAAAGACCAGTATAGTTAATCATATTGTAATCATTTGCAGGTCCATTCGGGACATTGTCCTTAGAAACAAATAAGTACAACAAATTTTGACATTATTCTTGTAAACTTCTCTAGATCCTATATTCTGTGCAAATAGGTGGCAAATCCTTATACATTCTTTACTTAATGAGAATGTATGTGTGAGATACGCACGTTCTCAATTAAAGAATAGAGTAAAAAAATTTAGATTTCCAACAAACTTACCAAAATTTTTGACTCATTCAATAGATCACAAATTACTCACCATATATAAGAATCATCACATTTCCTTATAATCTTCTAATGACAATTAAGTGTCTATTTATGATCAATCAATCATTAAAATTTAGAATTTTAGGATTCGTGAATCATAATTAGTAGGATTCCAAAATATGATGGAGGTGGATGATCTACCTAGCCACCAACTTGGCAAAACTCTAGGGTTAGGTTAGATTGAAAAGTTAGGGAAAAAATGCTCAATCATCTTTCTTATTACATATTGGATTTTCACATAACTTGAGGTGGGGAAGAGCTTTTTTCATACTATTCACCATTCCATAGTAATGCCTTATAATTTTTTAGAGCAGTTTGGTAATCTTGACTTCTTCACTATGATACGTGTATTTTTTGTGATCCCATTGATAAGATAACTTGTTTTTATGATAATTTATGATTTTCGGTCATGCTGGAGATCAAGAGGATCTTGCCACTTGTGTGAACATCAAGTGAGTAGCTAGTGAGACAAATTTTGGAAAAGACCTTAGGGAGGGTTGAGAAGTACATCAATATAACAAGTCTTTACGAAAATGGGGTCCATTAGTGGATTTCTTTTTTAACCTAGTGAGAGAATAAATTTTCAGGGAGATGGTGGTGGAAATCATCTCAGTGCGTACACTACGCGGATCACAATGGGTCATGTAAGTGAACACAAAGAGAATGTATTTGCCCTTTGCAGAAGCGAGAACAGAAGATAGTCAGACAAAACAATAGGAGAGTCGGACATAAAACGAAATAGCAAAACCATGCAACGCCGACAAAGATCTAAATGCAATAACAAGACAATAGTTGATTCAAATGGATGTATGAAAATACAAGTCACATAGATGATATGAGCACAAGACAATTGCGGACGAAATCGCGTGCTCAAGAAGCTAACTCTACTCTATAAAAGCTATGAGCTTATTTCTGAAATCAGTCTGAAAACAAGAATAGATGTGTGAAAGCATCTACAGTGTCTATCTTTGATCATTTTCTCATATTGTATATTACAATGATCATCATCTATATATAATTTTCATTAGTGTAGATGTATGTACCAAAGAGAATAGAGATGTTGCGTCGTCTTCGGTAGATCGTGGCGGCTGTTGTCATTGTCCAAGTGATTGCACAGTACAGGAACTGGATGTGAGGAGCCTACGACTATTCGGAGTTGAGCGTGGTGTTGTTGATAGTGTACTATTGCTTATACATCAAATACACAGAATGCTTTTAGCTTTAAAATGCACATCTGGTATCATGATATCTGAAGCTCTATGAGATTGACATGTACACCTTTTGTAGGTATTATTGACTATGTTGGGCATCAAAAGGACATGTGGTTGATTGATTTGGGGTATACTAGAATTAGCAACAGCTATAGATCTGAATGCACTGGGCAGATTTTGGAAAAAAAGAAAGTTGAAGTGCAACTCTCGTGTTATGAAGATCCCTAGGATAGGTTAACATCCGCCATGTAGACACTACTATGTATGTTGCATAACAAAGGCCAGTATAGTTAATTAGATTGTAATCAGTTGCAGGTCCACTTGGGACATTGTCCTTAGAAACAAATAAGTACAACAAATTTTGACATTGTTCTTGTAAACTTCTCTAGATCCTATATTTTGTGCAAATAGGTGGCAAATCCTTAGACATTCACATTTGAAGATCGTGAATACGCATCTATAATAGGATTATCTCCATCACATGATCCACATAGCCATCATAAAGGCTATAATAACCAATGACTTTTTGCTTCTCTACGTTGCGAATATTTGCATATTCAGAGAAAAAAGGCTCTTCACCCATGTGAAGATGAGATGATAGAAGCTCACAATGATTCATTGATATTGGTCTTAGAAGTATAGAACTGATTATTGAGCCAACTATCCCTACAAAGTTGAAATCCTATCCCATGATCAAATCTTGGGTTAAACATTTCCAATGACTTGGTTAGGAAGAGTTGTATTGTAGGCCTATATATTTAGTATATTATGTGCAAATAGGTGGCAAATCCTATATGTAATAACTATTTGTTTCTCAAAAGCATATAATTTTTTTCTGTGTGGTAAAATCACTTTAAACATTTTTACAAAAAAAACATCTACTTTCTCAAGCAAAATTCGTGCGTTTATTTATTCTTTTTTTTATTTTTGCAATTGTTGGGTATTGGAAGGTGCACGTAATAAAGTTTACCTTTTTAAACTTGCATCTTTTGCCCATAATGTGCATGAAAGAATAAATTCACGACAAAAAAGATTAAAAATAATGTCGGCACTCTGGTGTACGAGATTAATAGTTATGCCTTGACATTCCGATCTAGGCTAAAAATATGCAATAACCTTGTGAGGGCCCAAGCACTCCAATTTGAACTTGGTGCAATGCATGGTGATTGACAACTGTAGGCATGTAGAGAAGTATCGATAGTAATTGATTGTGGGTTTAATAAAGGATTTGAATTTTAAAAGAAATCTTCCTAGGCTTATGGGCTACACACACACACACACACACAAACTTGCTCTGCACTTTTTGATTCTAGCACAAAAATATCTTCTCTCTTGTATTAAAAATAAGTCTATTGATCTCGACCTTGAGGTTGATGCTAATAAAGTAGTATTAACTGTCTTTCAGTCATGCAATCATAAAGAATCCATGTACTTGTCATTGGAAAGTTAGGAAGAGCGTTTTCTAAATGTCTATCTTAAATTACTCCAAGTCTGGTTTTTGATTCGTACGTTCTCAATTAAACACTAGAGTAAACAAATTTAGATTTCCAACAAACTGACCAGAATTTTTGACTCATTCAATAGATCACAAATTACTCACCATATATAAGAATCATCACCTAATCGTCTAATGACAATTAAGTGTCTTTTTATGATCTGTCAATCATAAAAATTTAGAATTTTATGATTCGTCAATCATAATTAGTACGATTCCAAAATATCATAGAGGTGGTTGATCTACCTACCCACCAGCTTGGCAAAACTCTAGGGTTAGGTTAGATTGAAAAGTTAGGGAAAAAATGCTCAATCATCTTTCTTATTACATATTTGAATTTTCACATAACTTGAGGTGGGGAAGAGCTGTTTTACATACTATTCACCATTCCATAGTAATTCCTTTATAAGGTTTTAGAGCAGTTTGGTAATCTTGACTTCCTCACTATGATACGTGTATTTTTTGTGATCCAAATGATAAGATAACTTGTTTTTATGATAATTTATGATTCTAGGTCATGCTGGAGATTGTACCACACACGTGGGGGTTGGATCTTCATGTAGATCAATGATTTTTTATAGCTCTTGATTGATGTGTGTAGAATTGCTAATCTAGATCAAGTTTTGTCATCTAGATTTGCATTCAAGCTATAACCAAACATTCAATCTCTCTTGGGAGTCATTAAAAGGCTCAAGTAAGGTTAAAAGTATTGTACTTTACCATGGTATCAGAGCGAGGTACAAGAGTTAATCATTGATCATTTATACAATCCAATTTTAGCAAGTTTTTGGTTTTAAAATCTAGAATTGGAGGGCCAACTTGAAGTCGCTAGAAGGGGTGGAAATTTGGAGACCAAACTTGGTTAGGGTCAGATTCTGTACTATTCACACGTGTGGACAGCCCTGTACCTCAAAATAATCTTCATTTTTCATGAGATCCAAAGAATTTCATAGCGATTGATCTTGGTGAGCTTTTTGGTGCTAGATCTAGGAAAAGCATCAATGTTTGTATGCCATTGATTAGATTGGACTTCGTGTAATCAAATCTAGTGAATTTAGACTGGGATAAAGCCCTCTAAAAGTGATTTATAGGTCTTGAAAAACGATCAAGAGGAAGGAGTAAGTTTTAGCCATATTTTTGTCCAAAAATTGTGAAAATTGACTTGATTTGATAAAGCTTGGATAGAATCTCATCTTATCTTTATTTCATCTTTGTGAGGGAATGTAAGAACTATGGCTAGAAGTCCATTGAGAGGGATAGAAGCAAAATTTGAGATAATCAAAACAAGTGAAACCTTTGTGAGTTTCTAGGTTCAAATCTATTCCAATCTTTTGAGCATTGTTTTGTAGAATCCTTCTTAAGTGTTATTTTTAACAAAGATCAAGAGGATCCTGCCACTTGTGTTGAACATCAAGTGAGTAGCCAGTGAGCAAAAGAACTTAGGGAGGGCTAAGAAGTACATCAATATAACAAGTCTTTAGGAAGATGGGGTCCATTAGTGGATTTCTTTTTTAACCTAGTGAGAGAATAAATTTTCTGGGAGATAGTGGTGGAAGTCTTCTCAGTGCGTACACTACGCCGATTAGAATGGGTCATGTAGGAGAACACAAAGAAAATGTATTAGCACTTTGCAGAAGCGAGAACAGAAGACAGTCAGTCAAAACAATAAGAGAGTCGGACAGAAAACGAAATAGCAAAAGCATGCAACGTTGACAAAGATCTAAACGCAAAAGCCTTAATACTGAGATTGATGATAAAAAGGAGTATAAACCACCGAATGTTATAGAAGAAATATGGATGGCACTTTTGAAAATTATTGTTTATAAACTTTATCTATGTAAGGAGCTGATTTGCTCTCTTGGCTATGAAGACTGTCATTGATTGATCAAGACAGGTGAGCCTAGACAAGCCATTAGAAAAATGTTGTATCTTTCTAAAGGCTAGTTTGCACTATAATTGAACTTTCAAAATTGATCAATTTAGGGACTAGTAAGGATAAGAATACCCATTCAGGGAATTCAAAAATTTCCTGGGTTGAATTCCTAAATAGGGATTGTTTACATTTCAAATCCTTGAAAATGCAAAACATTATACAAAATATTACATGAATATGTTGTTGAGACACTCTATTCACTAAGGGCATGACAATGAATATACAACAAGTAAATGTTCAATTCAGAAAATTTAAGACCATATTTAAACTACAAGCTTTTTAAGAAACAACAAGTTTTCCTACATTTGATGCCTTAAATACGATCTTGTATAATATGAAATAAATTCATGACATACATGTAGATGCTTGATCAATGGGAGGTTGCTAAGTAATAAAAAAAATGTACACTTCTTCATATTCATAACAAACAACTAGAGCTAAAAATATATAAATAACAGGTCCATATCTCATGCCTTTGAAAGCAAGAGTGTTAACCTTCCAATCTGCAACTCGAACCATAGGATACTACATGACTTACGTTGTTCTAATTAAATTATCTACAAAATCAAAAGTGCTAAGCTTTCAAGAAGCCAGGCTCAAAAGGCGATGCAACATTGTGTAAGCTGTAGTAATCTCAATGTAAAATCATAGAGCATAAAATTAGACAATGAGATCGAGCGATTTTATTTATCATTGAAGCAGAGCACGGAACCAAATGAATAATTTATCAACAGAAATTATATATCTGTCTTACTTCAGACGTCGTCCTTAACTTATACATCGTGTGCACGAATGCTATATATATTAAGTCTCAGGGCATAGCTTTACTAAGATCACAATGTTGCTAATTATGTTTTGCTTATCAGAGATCTGAGACGCTGCACATCCGCAGCGTTCAGCTGCAATGCCTTCTCTAATACGGCGTCATCGATAGGTGGGGTGGAGGCAAAGAGCGCCTTTGCAACTTGCGAGGTGCCCGGATTCTGGCTGTTGAAGGCAGAGAAAGCCAGAGCTGCGCCGTAGCCGACATTGAGCTGGAAATGCACGAGGCCTCTGGGGAAGATGAACAGCTCCCCGGCTTGAATCGTTTGCGCGAAGAGTTTATTGTCCGGCGTGCTGGTGACGAAACCTACAAGGAGCGTGCCCTTTGCGAGGAAGAGAATCTCAGTTTCACGGGGGTGCACATGGGGAGGGTTGAGGCCGTGGGGTGCGAAGTCGATTCGAGCTGCGGAGACCCCCTGAGTGTTGAGACCTCCGAAGGTGAGAACGTTGGCCGGTGTGACTGCTACGCCGAGTGCATTGGAAGTATTTCCGGGTTTCTTCAGAGAATCAGATGCGAAGTCTGATGCTTGCACTTGAGCAGGATCTTTGCATGGAAATCCATTCACGTGGAGCTTTTGGGTGGTGTCCTTCACACAGAAGTCCTGTAATGGATCCTCGTCAGAAGCTAAGCTTCGCTGTGGGTGCAAGGCGGCCGTCGCTACGAAAACCAGAATCGCTAACCTCATCCAAAGAAATCCTGCCATGATATTCAATGCTTCTGCAGCAACCTCCTGATAATACTTTGATGAATGTATTCCTCAAGCACACACACACACACACACACAAACTTGCTCTGCACTTTTTGATTCTAGCACAAAAATATCTTCTCTCTTGTATTAAAAATAAGTCTATTGATCTCGACCTTGAGGTTGATGCTAATAAAGTAGTATTAATTGTCTTTCAATCATGCAATCGTAAAGAGTCCATGTACTTGTCATTTGAAAGTTAGGAAGAGCGATTTCTAAATGTCTATCTTAAATGCTTACATGGCTTGTATCATTTCATTTGCCATCGTTTGAGAATGCAGTTTACATGTTCATGTTATTAGAGTCTTTATATCTTTAAAGATCAATGTATGATATGAATAATTTAGAGTTATTAATGCATTGCTTAACCATTTCTATTAATAATCATCTCTCTCTCTCTCTCTCTCTCTCTCTCTCTCTCTCTCTCTCTCTCTCTCTCTCTCTCTCAACCAGTAGATTGATGGGATGGTAGCTACTCAAAGTTCTAATGAGTATTTAGCTTTAATTATCATTTGGAGCTTATGCTTGCGTGGAGAGTTGCTCTTGCTCTTGTTTTCTTGTGATTTTGTTGATTAGTAGATCTGTAGACATTGTCAATTTTGAAATCAATTTCAAAACTTGGGATCAGAGCCTTGGTTTTTGGGAGAATCATTGTTAGTATAATAGATTCAGAGCTTTAGGTTGAAGGGAGTACAAAAACATTTTTTCAAGCACTCAAAGAGAATTCAAAAAAATTCATGGTGACATATTATAGAATTCTATCAAAAGTAGGATTTGTAGATTTAAGAATTACAATTTGCTTGTTTTTGATCGATTCTCTTTAAAAATGAGAGTCAAAATTCCTATTTTTTTGCATTTTTTTGGTCAGATAGACATGTGGCGCTCTATAGTGAAGTTGATATTGTGGAGACATTGAATTTTCACAATACTAGCTATGTAAAATACCACTTTTAGGTGATGACACGTGTCTAGATGCTTAGCCCTATGCCTAATCATGTAAATTTTGTTGGGAAAGTAGAGGGAGAGAAGTGAGTAAGCGACTTATCAAACGCAACGGAATTATCCTCATTTCCCAATGCATGACTACGCGTATCAATATTGAACAAAATATAATGACAGAAGTCATGTTCAATCTTCTAGCAACCAGCTTTGAAATCATTAGCAGTAAAGTGATTTTGTGGCCAAACAATGAAGTATAAGAGATTTATCAGTTACAAACAATCACAGAGATGCATACATTTTGACATAATATTGAACGCAATAAGAAGGATAGATTGATTCAGCAAGTAGTATGTACAAATCAGATGATGATGAGCACAAGACAATTGCGGATAGAAATTGCATACTCAGTCGATAGAAGGGGTGGAAATTTGGGGACCGAACTTGGTTAGGGTCAGATTCTGTACTATTCACACGTGTGGACAGCTCTGTACTTGAAAATAATCTATATTTTTATCAAATCCAAAGAATTTCATAGCGATTGATCTTGGTGAGTTTTTTGGTGCTAGATTGGACTTCGTGTAATCAAATCTAATGAATTTAGACTGGGATAAAGCCCTCTAAAAGTGATTTATAGGTCTTGAAAAACGATCAAGAGGAAGGAGTAAGTTTTAGCCATGTTTTTGTCCAAAAATTGTGAAAATTGACTTGATTTGATAAAGCTTGGATAGAATCTCATCTTATCTTTATTTCATCTTTGTGAGGGAATGTAAGAACTATGGCTAGAAGTGCATTGAGAGGGATAGAAGCAGAATTTGAGATAATCAAGACAAGTGAAACCTTTGTGAGTTTCTAGGTACAAATCAATTCCAATTTTTTGAGCATTGTTTTGTAGAATCCTTCTTGAGTGTTATTTTGAACAAAGATCAAGAGGATCTTGCCACTTGTGTGAACATCAAGTGAGTAGCTAGTGAGACAAATTTTGGAAAAGAACTTAGGGAGGGCTAAGAAGTACATCAATATAACAAGTGTTTAGGAAGATGGGGTCCATTAGTGGATTTCTTTTTTAACCTAGTGAGAGAATACATTTTTTGGGAGATGGTGGTGGAAATCTTCTTAGTGCGTACATTACAAGGATCACAAAGGGTCATGTAGGCGAACACAAAGAAAATGTGTTTTCACTTTGAAAAAGCGAGAACAGAAGACAGTCAGACAAAACAATAAGAGAGTCGGACATAAAACGAAATAGCAAAAGCATGCCACACTGACAAAGATCTAAACACAATAACAAGACAATAGTTGATTCAAATGAATGTATGAAGATACAAGTCACATAGATGCTATAAGCACAAGACAAATGCGGACGAAATCACATGCTCAAGAAGCTAACTCTACTCTATAAAAGCTATGAGCTTATTTCTGACAATCAGTCTGAAAACAAGAATAGATGTGTGAAAGCAGCTACAGTGTCTATCTTTGATCATTTTCTCATATTGTATATTACAATGATCATCATCTATATATAATTTTCATTATTGTAGATGTATGTACAAAAGAGAATAGAGATGTTGCGTCGTCTTGGGTAGATTGTGGCGGCTGTTGTCATTGTCCAAGTGGTTGCACAGTACAAGAAGTGGACGTGAGGAGCCTTCGACTATTCGGAGTCGAGCGTGTTGCTGTTGATAGTGTACTATTGCTTATACATCAAATACACAAAATGCTTTGAGCTTTAAAATGCACATCTAGTATCATGATATCTGAAGCTCTATGGGATTGACGTGTACACCTTTTGTAGGTATTATTGACTATGTTGGGCATCAAAAGGACATGTGGTTGATTGATTTGGGGTGTACTAGAACTAGCAGCAGCTATAGATCTGAATGCCACTGGGCAGGTTTTGGAAAAAAAGAAAGTTGAAGTGCAACTCTCGTGTTATGAAGATCCCTAGGATAGGTTAACATCTGCAATGTAGACACTACTACGTATGTTGTATAACAAAGGCCAGTATAGTTGATCAGATTGTAATAATTTGCAGGTCCATTTGGGACACTGTCCTTAGAAAAAAATAAGTACAACAAATTTTGACATTGTTCTTGTAAACTTCTCTAGATCCTATATCCTGTGCAAATAGGTGCCATATCCTAATACATTCACATTTCAAGATCGCGAATAAGCATGTGTAACAGGATTATCTCCATCACATGATCCACATAGCCATCATAAAGGCTTTAAAAACCAATGACTTTTTGCTTCTCTACGTTGCGAATATTTGCATATTCAGAAGAAAAAAGGCTCTTCACCCATGTGAAGATGAGATGATAGAAGCTCACAATGATTCATTGATATTGGTCTTAGAAGTATAGAACTAATTATTGAGCCAACTATCCCTACAAAGTTGAAATCCTATCCCATGATCAAATCTTGGGATAAACATTTCTAGTGACTTGGTTAGGAAGAGTTGTATTGTAGGAAAATTCATAGTGATATATTATAGAATTCTATCAAAAGTAGGATTTGTAGATTTAAGAATTACAATTTGCTTGTTTTTGATCGATTCTCTTTGAAAATCAGAGTCAAATCTCCTATTTTTTGCATTTTTTTGGTCAGATAGACATGTGACGCTCTACAGTGAAGTTGGTATTGTGGAGACATTGAATTTTCACAATACTAGCTATTTTTTAAATACCACTTCTAAGTGATGACACGTGTCTATATGTTTAGCCCTATGCCTAATCATGTAAATTTTGTTGGGAAAATAGAGGGAGAGAAGTGCGCAAGCGACTTATCGAACGCAACGGAATTATCCTCCTTTCCTAATGCATGACTACGTGTATCAATATTGAACAAAACATAATGACAGAAGTCATGTTCAATCTTTTAGCAACCAGCTTTGAAATCGTTAGCAGTAAAGTGATTTTGTAGCCAAACAATGAAGTATAAGAGATTTATCAGCTACAAACAATCACAGAGATGCATACATTTTGACATAATATTGAACGCAATAAGAAGGATAGATTGATTCAGCAAGTAGTATGTACAGATCAGATGATGATGAGCACAAGACAATTGCGGATAGAAATTGCATACTCTATGCTATCTTTGAGTAACTAGAAACTATGTCTGATGTACATCCGCTGTAAAGGAGTAAGCGCGAAGAGGAATACTCTAATTGAACTCTGAAAAAGACTTTCTAAGAGAAAGAGAGTTATTAAAGTCTACGATGATCAGCTATTTATAATAAGCAACTAATGCACATCGAGTAGGAAAATTAATCAGGTCGCAAATCGCAATAGCTAGTTGGTTATATTGTGTTGGCATCCATCTAGTTAGGAATTATTGAAAATTTACTTGCGACATGATTAGGACAAGTCTTTAGTTTTGATTCAAGTGGAACAATAATGGTCTTTCATCAACATGGCCGAAGTCTTCGACTTTTGTTGTCGTCGTCGTCGATAAGTCGGATGATGTTTGATATGTTGGAGCCACCTGTGAGCGATTATCGAGTACTTTTGTAGACTGTATAGAAAACACTAGCAAAATTGTAGAATTGGATAATAAAGTGGATGAAGATTAAAGATTGATTATTCGGTTGAACCACTCAGATAGTAGAATAAACCAACACTCACCCTTAATCTTTGACCTTCAAACTTAGTTCTGCACAAAATTCTGTGTGTATCCAAGCTTAATGCTTTAGTAAATATATTTCATGTCATTTCTTACGTTTGACAGTACTGCAAGTCAACCTCTTTGTCGAGAACTTTGCTTATGACATAGTGATACTCGATTTCAATGTGCTTACTCCTAGAATGAAATCTAGGGTTAGTTGATAAAGCAATGTCACTTTGATTGTCACAGAATAAACTTGTCAGACATATTGATTCAGATTGAGATCTGAAAGTAAGTTTCTCAACCATACTGCTTCTTTTGTAGCTTGAGCGGGTGTGATATACTCTGATGCAATGGAAGATACAACTATCCAAGTTTGCTTGCGACTGTTCCATGAAATAAGACCTTTGTTGAGGAAGAATGTAAATCCAGAAGTGGATTTATGAGTGTCTACATGTCTTGACCAACTTGCATCTGAATAACCATTTAGAAAATTGAGTTTGTTGTTGTCGACTACTCCATAATGAATGCAAAAGTCCATAGTAGCTCGAAGATATCTCACAACTTTGATAAGAGTTTACTAGATTGATACTGTTGTTGAAAAGCAATGTGTTGTCCACATACAAAGTGATGATAATAAAAGAATGTTGTGCACTACCTTGAAGTAGACATTAGAATTCGATTTTATAGTCGTGATCGATAAGGAAAGTATTGATCCTTTGAAACCATGCTCGAGCAGATTGCTTCAAGCCATAAAGTGCTTTATGGAGTTTACATACATGGTTGTGTTTACCTTCGATATTGTAACCTTCGGGGTGCACCATGTAAATGTCTTCTTCGATAACTCCATTAAGATATGTTGTCTGTACATCCATTTGATGTAGTTCCAAATTTGTTGCAGTAGCAAATGACAATAGAAGTCTAATTGAATAATGTTTAACTACTGGACTGAAAGTCTCAGTGTAATTGACGTTGTGTACCTGAGAAAATCCTCTGGCGACAAGTCGAGCCTTTCTTCGATAGATACTTCCATTTGCCTTGTACTTGATTTTGAAAAACCATTTGCAGTCAACTACATCTTTGCTAGCAGGTAGTTCGCCAATACTCCAAGTCTGGTTTTTGATTCGTACGTTCTCAATTAAACACTAGAGTAAAGAAATTTAGATTTCCAACAAACTTATCAAAATTTTTGACTCATTCAATAGATCACAAATTATTCACCATATATAAGATTCATCACCTTTTCTTATAATCGTCTAATGACAATTAAGTGTCTTTTTATGATCTGTCAATCATAAAAATTTAGAATTTTATGATTTGTCAATCATAATTAGTACGATTCCAAAATATCATAGAGGTGGTTGATCTACCTACCCACCAGCTTGGCAAAACTCTAGGGTTAGGTTAGATTGAAAAGTTAGGGAAAAAATGCTCAATCATCTTTCTTATTACATATTGGATTTTCACATAACTTGAGGTGGGGAAGAGCTTTTTTACATACTATTCACCATTCCATAGTAATGCCTTATAATTTATTAGAGCAGTTTGGTAATCTTGACTTCTTCACTATGATACGTGCATTTTTTGTGATCCAAATGATAAGATAACTTGTTTTTATGATAATTTATAATTTTAGGTCATGCTTGAGATTGTACCACACACGTGGGGGTTGGATCTTCATGTAGATCAATGATTTTTTATTGCTCTTGATTGATGTGTGTAGAATTGCTAATCTAGATCTAGTTTTGTCATCTAGATTTGCATTCAAGCTATAACCAAACAATCAATCTCTCTTGGGAGTCATTAAAAGGCTCAAGTAAGGTTAAAAATATTGTACTTTACAATGGTATCAGAGCGAGGTATACAATCCAATTTTAGCAAGTTTTTGGTGCTAAAATCTAGAATTGGAGGGCCAACTTGAAGTCGATTGAAGGGTTGGAAATTTGGAGACCAAACTTGATAAGGGTAAGATTCTGTACTATTCACACGTGTGGACAGCTCTGTACCTCAAAATAATCTTCATTTTTCATGAGATCCAAAGAATTTCATAGCGATTGATCTTGGTGACCTTTTCGGTGCTTTATCTATTAAAAGCATCAATGTTTGTATGCCATTGATTAGATTGGACTTCGTGTAATCAAATCTAATGAATTTAGACTGGGATAAAGCCCTCTAAAAGTGATTTATAGGTCTTGAAAAACGATCAAGAGGAAGGAGTAAGTTTTAGCCACGTTTTTGTCCAAAAATTGTGAAAATTGACTTGATTTGATAAAGCTTGGATAGAATCTCATCTTATCTTTATTTCATCTTTGTGAGGGAATGTAAGAACTATGGCTAGAAGTCCATTGAGAGGGATAGAAGCAAAATTTGAGATAATCAAAACAAGTGAAACCTTAACGAGTTTCTAGGTTCAAATCAATTCCAATTTTTTGAGCATTGTTTTGTAGAATCCTTCTTAAAGGTTATTTTTAACAAAGATCAAGAGGATCTAGCCACTTGTGTGAACATCAAGTGAGTAGCTAGTGAGACAAATTTTTGAAAAGAACTTAGGCAGGGCTAAGCAGTACATTAATATAACAAGTCTCTAGGAAGATGGGGTCCATTAGTGGATTTCTCTTTTAACCTAGTGAGAGAATAAATTTTCTGGGAGATGGTGGTGGAAATCTTCTCAGTGCGTACACTACGCGGATCACAATGGCTCATGTAGGAGAACACAAAGAAAATGTATTTGCACTTTGCAGAACCGAGAACAGAAGACAGTCAGACAAAACAATAAGAGAGTCGGACATAAAACGAAATAGCAAAAGCATGCAACGCTGACAAAGGTCTAAACGCAATAACAAGACAATAGTTGATTCAAATGGATGTATGAAAATACAAGTCACATAGATGCTATGAGCACAAGACAATTGTGGACGAAATCGCGTGCTCAAGAAGCTAACTCTACTCTATAAAAGCTATGAGCTTATATCTGAAATCAGTCTGAAAACAAGAATAGATGTGTGAAAGCATCTACAGTGTCTATCTTTGATCATTTTCTCATATTGTATATTACAATGATCAGCATCTATATATAATGTTCATTAGTGTAGATGTATGTACAAAAGAGAATAGAGATGTTGAGTCGTCTTGGGTAGATCGTGGAGGTTGTTGTCATTGTCCAAGTGGTTGCACGGTACAGGAACTGGACGTGAGGAGCCTACAACTATTTGGAATTGAGCGTGGTGTTGTTGATAGTCTACTATTGCTTATACATCAAATACACAAAATGCTTTTAGCTTTAAAATGCATATATGGTATCATGATATCTGAAGCTCTATGGGATTAACATGCACACCTTTTGTAGGTATTATTGACTATGTTGGGCATCAAAAGGACATGTGGTTGAATGATTTAAGATATACTAGAATTAGCAGCAGTTATAGATCTGAATGCCACTGGCCAGATTTTGGGAAAAAAGAAAGTTGAAGTGCAACTCTCGTGTTATGAAGATCCCTAGGCTAGGTTAACATCCGCAATGTAGACACTACTACGTATGTTGCATAACAAAGGCCAGTATAGTTAATCCGATTGTAATCAGTTGTAGGTCCATTTGGGACATTGTCCTTAGAAACAAATAAGTACAAGAAATTTTCACATTGTTCTTGTAAACTTCTCTAGATCCCATATTCTGTGCAAATAGGTGGCAAATTCTTAGACATTCACATTTAAAGATCGTGAATAAGCATCTATAACATGATTATCTCCATCACATGATCCACATAGCCATCATAAAGGCTATAATAACCAATGACTTTTTGCTTCTCTACGTTGCGAATATTTGCATATTCAGAGAAAAAAGGATCTTCACCCATGTGAAGATGAGATGATAGAAGCTCAAAATGATTCCTTGATATTGGTCTTAGAAGTATAGAACTGATTATTGAGCCAACAATCCCTACAAAGTTTAAATCCTATCCCATGATCAAATCTTGGGATAAACATTTCCAATGACTTGGTTACGAAGACTTGTATTGTAGGCCCTTGTGAGTCCATTGATTGTCAAACCTTCGTAGACTCAAAGGGTGGCACTTGATTACCTTCATGCAAGTTCTTGATTGTGAACTTGGAAGTGAAATTTGGCTTCTTGTTCTTGTTAACTGTTAGGTGAAATTCACCAAGTATCAATCAAGAATGTTATCATAAAGTCTCAAATAATAGTCTAAGACACAAATGACACAATTTATAAGATTGCGTGGAGTGGGAAGGAAGGGATCTTTAAAAGCCATCAATAGTTTTTTCTTTGGAAAGGGAGTTTATCTAGAGACGAGTGTGCCTCATAGCTAAAACTCATTATCTATGGAATCTCTCCTGTTCTATACACAAAATGCTTTTCGCTTTAAAATGCACATCTGGTATCATGATATCTGAAGCTCTATGGGATTGACGTGTACACCTTTTGTAGGTATTACTCACTATGTTGGGCATCAAAAGGACATGTGATTGATTGATTTGGGGTATACTAGAATTAGCAGCAGATCTGAATGCCACTGGGCAGATTCTGGAAAATAAGAAAGTTGAAGTGCATCTCTCGTGTTATGAAGATCCCTAGGCTAGGTTAACATCCACAATGTACACACTACTACGTATGTTGCATAACAAAGGCCATTATAGTTAATTAGATTGTAATCAGTTGTAGGTCCATTTGGGACATTGTCCTTAGAAACAAATAAGTACAACAAATTTTCACATTGTTCTTGTAAACTTCTCAAGATCCTATATTCTGTGCAAATAGATGGCAAATCCTTATACATTCACATTTCAAGATCGTGAATAAGCATGTATAATAGGATTATCTCCATCACATGATCGACATAGCCATCATAAAGGCTTTAAAAAATAATGACTTTTTGCTTCTCTACGTTGCCGATATTTGCATATTCAGAGAAAAAAGGCTATTCACCCATGTGAAGATAAGATGGTAGAAGCTCACAATTAATCATTGATGTTCGTCTTAGAAGTATAGAATTGATTATTGAGCCAACTATCCCTACAAAGTTGAAATCCCATCCCATGATCAAATCTTGGGCTAAACATTTCCAATGACTTGGTTAGGAAGAGTTGTATTGTAGGCCCTTGTGAGTCCATTGATTGTCAAACCTTCATAGACTCAAAGGGTGGCACTTGAATACCTTCATGTAACTTCTTGATTGTGAACTTGCAAGTGAAATTTGGCTCACTGACATGAGGCCTATGAGCATGCATCATTTATTTTTCATTGCATGCATCATGTATTGGTTGTGAGAGCAGATTCAGGTTAAACATTTGTGGCCAAGGCATATATAGAAAGAAAATCTCATGGATGACCATTGAAAATATAAAAGGGAGCTTCTAATTCTTGTTGATTGTTAGGTGAAATTCACCAAGTATCAATCAAGAATGTTATCATAAAGTCTCAAATAATCTTCTTCATGATAGTCTAAGACACAAATGACACAAATGATAAGATTGCGTGGAGTGGGAAGAAAGTGATCTAAAACAGCCGTCAATAGTTTTGTCTTTGAAAAGGGAGTTTATCCAGAGACGAGAACAGAAGACAGTCAGACAAAGCAGTAAGAGAGTCGGACATAACACGAAATAGCAGAAGCATGCAACACTGACAAAGATCTAAACACAATAACAAGACAATAGTTGATTCAAATGAATGTATGAAGATACAAGTCACATAGATGCTATGAGCACAAGACAAATGCAGACGAAATCACATGCTCAAGAAGCTAACTCTACTCGATAAAAGGTGTGAGCTTATTTCTGACAATCAGTCTGAAAACAAGAATAGATGTGTGAAAGCATCTACAGTGTCTATCTTTGATCATTTTCTCATATTGTATATTAAAATGATCATCATCTATATATAATTTTCATTACTGTAGATGTATGTACAAAAGAGAATAGAGATGTTGCGTCGTCTTGGGTAGATCGTGGAGCTGTTGTCATTGTCCAAGTGGTTGCACAGTACAAGAAGTGGACGTGGGGAGCCTACGACTATTCGGAGTCGAGTGTGTTGCTGTTGATAGTGTACTATTGCTTATACATCAAAAACACAAAATGCTTTTAGCTTTAAAATGCACATCCGGTATCATGATATCTGAAGCTCTATGGGATTGACGTGTACACCTTTTGTAGGTATTATTGACTATGTTGGGCATCAAAAGGACATGTGGTTGATTGATTTGGGGTGTACTAGAATTAGCAGCAGCTATAGATCTGAATGCACTGGGCAGATTTTGGAAAAAAAGAAAGTTTAAGTGCAACTCCCGTGTTATGAAGATCCCTAGGATAGGTTAAAATCCGCAATGTAGACACTACTACGTATGTTGCATAACAAAGGCCAGTATACTTAATCCGATTGTAATCAGCTGCAGGTCCATTTGGGACATTGTCCTTAGAAACAAATAAGTACAACAAATTTTGACATTGTTCTTGTAAACTTCTCTAGATCCCATATTCTGTGCAAATAGATGGCAAATCCTTAGACATTCACATTTGAAGATCGTGAATAAGCATCTATAACATGATTATCTCCATCACATGATCCACATTGCCATCATAAAGGCTATAATAACCAATGACTTTTTGCTTCTCTACGTTGCGAATATTTGCATATTCAGAGAAAAAAGGATCTTCACCCATGTGAAGATGAGATGATAGAAGCTCAAAATGATTCCTTGATATTGGTCTTAAAAGTATAGAACTGATTATTGAGCCAACAATCCCTACAAAGTTTAAATCCTATCCCATGATCAAATCTTGGGATAAACATTTCCAATGACTTGGTTAGGAAGACTTGTATTGTAGGCCCTTGTGAGTCCATTGATTGTGAAACCTTCATAGACTCAAAGGGTGGCACTTGATTACCTTCATGCAACTTCTTGATTGTGAACTTGGAAGTGAAATTTGGCCTCTTGTTCTTGTTAACTGTTATGTGAAATTTACCAAGTATCAATCAAGACTGTTATCATTAAGTCTCAAATAATAGTCTAAGACACAAATGACACAATTTATAAGATTGCGTGGAGTGGGAAGGAAGGGATCTAAAAAAGCCATCAATAGTTTTTTCTTTGAAAAGGGAGTTTATCCAGAGACGAGTGTGCCTCATAGCTAAAACTCATTATCTATGGAATCTCTCCTGTTCTATACACAAAATGCTTTTAGCTTTAAAATGCACATCTGGTATCATGATATCTGAAGCTCTATGGGATTGACGTGTACACCTTTTGTAGGTATTACTCACTATGTTGGGCATCAAAAGGACATGTGATTGATTGATTTGGGGTATACTAGAAGTAGCAGCAGATCTGAATGCCACTGGGCAGATTCTGGAAAATAAGAAAGATGAAGTGCATCTCTCGTGTTATGAAGATCCCTAGGCTAGGTTAACATCCGCAATGTACACCTTTTGTAGGTATTATTGACTATGTTGGGCATCAAAAGAACATGTGGTTGATTGATTTGGGATATAGTGGAATTAGCAGCAGCTATAGATCTGAATGCACTGGGCAGATTTTGGAAAAAAAGAAAGTTGAAGTGCAACTCTCGTGTTATGAAGATCCCTAGGATAGGTTAACATCCGCAATGTAGACACTACTATGTATGTTGCATAACAAAGGCCAGTATAGTTAATTAGATTGTAATCAGTTGCAGGTCCACTTGGGACATTGTCCTTAGAAACAAATAAGTACAACAAATTTTGACATTGTTCTTGTAAACTTCTCTAGATCCTATATTTTGTGCAAATAGGTGGCAAATCCTTAGACATTCACATTTGAAGATCGTGAATACGCATCTATAATAGGATTATCTCCATCACATGATCCACATAGCCATCATAAAGGCTATAATAACCAATGACTTTTTGCTTCTCTACGTTGCGAATATTTGCATATTCAGAGAAAAAAGGCTCTTCACCCATGTGAAGATGAGATGATAGAAGCTCACAATGATTCATTGATATTGGTCTTAGAAGTATAGACCTGATTATTGAGCCAACTATCCCTACAAAGTTGAAATCCTATCCCATGATCAAATCTTGGGTTAAACATTTCCAATGACTTGGTTAGGAAGAGTTGTATTGTAGGCCTATATATTTAGTATATTATGTGCAAATAGGTGGCAAATCCTATATATAATAACCATTTGTTTCTCAAAAGCATATAATTTTTTTCTGTGTGGTAAAATCACTTTAAACATTTCTACAAAAAAAACATCTACTTTCTCAAGCAAAATTCGTGCGTTTATTTATTCTTTTTTTTATTTTTGCAATTGTTTTGTATTGGAAGGTGCACGTAATAAAGTTTACCTTTTTAAACTTGCATCTTTTGCCCATAATGTGCATGAAAGAATAAATTCACGACAAAAAAGATTAAAAATAATGTCGGCACTCTGGTGTACGAGATTACTAGTTATGCCTTGACATTCCGATCTAGGCTAAAAATATGCAATAACCTTGTGAGGGCCCAAGCACTCCAATTTGAACTTGGTGCAATGCATGGTGATTGACAACTGTAGGCATGTAGAGAAGTATCGATAGTAATTGATTGTGGGTTTAATAAAGGATTTGAATTTTAAAAGAAATCTTCCTAGGCTTATGGGCTACACACACACACACACACACACAAACTTGCTCTGCACTTTTTGATTCTAGCACAAAAATATCTTCTCTCTTGTATTGAAAATAAGTCTATTGATCTCGACCTTGAGGTTGATGCTAATAAAGTAGTATTAACTGTCTTTCAGTCATGCAATCATAAAGAATCCATGTACTTGTCATTGGAAAGTTAGGAAGAGCGTTTTCTAAATGTCTATCTTAAATTACTCCAAGTCTGGTTTTTGATTCGTACATTCTCAATTAAACACTAGAGTAAAGAAATTTAGATTTCCAACAAACTGACCAGAATTTTTGACTCGTTCAATAGATCACAAATTACTCACCATATATAAGAATCATCACCTAATCGTCTAATGACAATTAAGTGTCTTTTTATGATCTGTCAATCATAAAAATTTAGAATTTTATGATTCGTCAATCATAATTAGTACGATTCCAAAATATCATAGAGGTGGTTGATCTACCTACCCACCAGCTTGGCAAAACTCTAGGGTTAGGTTAGATTGAAAAGTTAGGGAAAAAATGCTCAATCATCTTTCTTATTACATATTGGATTTTCACATAACTTGAGGTGGGGAAGAGCTTTTTTACATACTATTCACAATTCCATAGTGATTCCTTTATAAGGTTTTAGAGCAGTTTGGTAATCTTGACTTCCTCACTATGATACGTGTATTTTTTGTGATCCAAATGATAAGATAACTTGTTTTTATGATAATTTATGATTCTAGGTCATGCTGGAGATTGTACCACACACGTGGGGGTTGGATCTTCATGTAGATCAATGATTTTTTATTGCTCTTGATTGATGTGTGTAGAATTGCTAATCTAGATCGAGTTTTGTCATCTAGATTTGCATTCAAGCTATAACCAAACAATCAATCTCTCTTGGGAGTCATTAAAAGGCTCAAGTAAGGTTAAAAGTATTGTACTTTACCATGGTATCAGAGCGAGGTACAAGAGTTAATCATTGATCATTTATACAATCCAATTTTAGCAAGTTTTTGGTTCTAAAATCTAGAATTGGAGGGCCAACTTGAAGTCGCTAGAAGGGGTGGAAATTTGGAGACCAAACTTGGTTAGGGTCAGATTCTGTACTATTCACACGTGTGGACAGCCCTGTACCTCAAAATAATCTTCATTTTTCATGAGATCCAAAGAATTTCATAGCGATTGATCTTGGTGAGCTTTTTGGTGCTAGATCTAGGAAAAGCATCAATGTTTGTATGCCATTGATTAGATTGGACTTCGTGTAATCAAATCTAGTGAATTTAGACTGGGATAAAGCCCTCTAAAAGTGATTTATAGGTCTTGAAAAAACGATCAAGAGGAAGGAGTAAGTTTTAGCCATGTTTTTGTCCAAAAATTGTGAAAATTGACTTGATTTGATAAAGCTTGGATAGAATCTCATCTTATGTTTATTTCATCTTTGTGAGGGAATGTAAGAACTATGGCTAGAAGTCCATTGAGAGGGATAGAAGCAAAATTTGAGACAATCAAAACAAGTGAAACCTTTGTGAGTTTCTAGGTTCAAATCTATTCCAATCTTTTGAGCATTGTTTTGTAGAATCCTTCTTAAGTGTTATTTTTAACAAAGATCAAGAGGATCCTGCCACTTGTGTGAACATCAAGTGAGTAGCGAGTGAGCAAAAGAACTTAGGGAGGGCTAAGAAGTACATCAATATAACAAGTCTTTAGGAAGATGGGGTCCATTAGTGGATTTCTTTTTTAACCTAGTGAGAGAATAAATTTTCTGGGAGATAGTGGTGGAAGTCTTGTCAGTGCGTACACTACGCCGATTAGAATGGGTCATGTAGGAGAACACAAAGAAAATGTATTAGCACTTTGCAGAAGCGAGAACATAAGACAGTCAGTCAAAACAATAAGAGTGTCGGACATAAAACGAAATAGCAAAAGCATGCAACGTTGACAAAGATCTAAACGCAAAAGCCTTAATACTGAGATTGATGATAAAAAGGAGTATAAACCACCGAATGTTATAGAAGAAATATGGATGGCACTTTTGAAATTTGTTGTTTATAAACCTTACCTATGTAAGGAGCTGATTTGCTCTCTTGGCTATGAAGACTGTCATTGATTGATCAAGACAGGTGAGCCTAGACAAGCCATTAGAAAATGTTGTATCTTTCTAAAGGCTAGTTTGCACTATAATTGAGCTTTCAAAATTGATCAATTTAGGGACTAGTAAGGATAAGAATACCCATTCAGGGAATTCAAAAATTTCCTGGGTTGACTTCCTAAATAGGGATTGTTTACATTTCAAATCCTTGAAAATGCAAAACATTATACAAAATATTACATGAATATGTTGTTGAGACACTCTATTCACTAAGGGCATGACAATGAATATACAGCAAGTAAATGTTCAATTCAGAAAATTTAAGACCATATTTAAACTACAAGCTTTTTAAGAAACAACAAGTTTTCCTACATTTGATGCCTTAAATACGATCTTGTATAATATGAAATAAATTCATGACATACATGTAGATGCTTGATCAATGGGAGGTTGCTAAGTAATAAAAAAAATGTACACTTCTTCATATTCATAACAAACAACTAGAGCTAAAAATATATAAATAACAGGTCCATATCTCATGCCTTTGAAAGCAAGAGTGTTAACCTTCCAATCTGCAACTCGAACCATAGGATACTACATGACTTACGTTGTTCTAATTAAATTATCTACAAAAACAAAAGTGCTAAGCTTTCAAGAAGCCAGGCTCAAAAGGCGATGCAACATTGTGTAAGCTGCAGTAATCTCAATGTAAAATCATAGAGCATAAAATTAGACAATGAGATCGAGCGATTTTATTTATCATTGAAGCAGAGCACGGAACCAAATGAATAATTTATCAACAGAAATTATATATCTGTCTTACTTCAGACGTCGTCCTTAACTTATACATCGTGTGCACGAATGCTATATATATTAAGTCTCAGGGCATAGCTTTACTAAGATCACAATGTTGCTAATTATGTTTTGCTGATCAGAGATCTGAGACGCTGCACATCCGCAGCGTTCAGCTGCAATGCCTTCTCTAATACGGCGTCATCGATAGGTGGGGTGGAGGCAAAGAGCGCCTTTGCAACTTGCGAGGTGCCCGGATTCTGGCTGTTGAAGGCACAGAAAGCCAGAGCTGCGCCGTAGCCGACATTGAGCTGGAAATGCACGAGGCCTCTGGGGAAGATGAACAGCTCCCCGGCTTTAATCGTTTGCGCGAAGAGTTTATTGTCCGGCGTGCTGGTGACGAAACCTACAAGGAGCGTGCCCTTTGCGAGGAAGAGAATCTCAGTTTCACGGGGGTGCACATGGGGAGGGTTGAGGCCGTGGGGAGCGAAGTCGATTCGAGCAGCGGAGACCCCCTGAGTGTTGAGTCCTCCGAAGGTGAGAACGTTGGCCGGTGTGACTGCTACGCCGAGTGCATCGGAAGTATTTCCGGGTTTCTTCAGAGAATCAGATGCGAAGTCTGATGCTTGCACTTGAGCAGGATCTTTGCATGGAAATCCATTCACGTGGAGCTTTTGGGTGGTGTCCTTCACACAGAAGTCCTGTAATGGATCCTCGTCAGAAGCTAAGCTTCGCTGTGGGTGCAAGGCGGCCGTCGCTACGAAAACCAGAATCGCTAACCTCATCCAAAGAAATCCTGCCATGATATTCAATGCTTCTGCAGCAACCTCCTGATAATACTTTGATGAATGTATTCCTCAAGCACACACACACACACACACACAAACTTGCTCTGCACTTTCTGATTCTAGCACAAAAATATTTTCTCTCTTGTATTAAAAATAAGTCTATTGATCTCGACCTTGAGGTTGATGCTAATAAAGTAGTATTAATTGTCTTTCAATCATGCAATCGTAAAGAGTCCATGTACTTGTCATTTGAAAGTTAGGAAGAGCGATTTCTAAATGTCTATCTTAAATGCTTACATGGCTTGTATCATTTCATTTGCCATCATTTGAGAATGCAGTTTACATGTTCATGTTATTAGAGTCTTTATATCTTTAAAGATCAATGTATGATATGAATAATTTAGAGTTATTAATGCATTGCTTAACCATTTCTATTAATAATCATCTCTCTCTCTCTCTCTTTCTCTCTCTCTCTCTCTCTCTCTCATCTCTCTCTCTCTCTCTCTCTCTCTCTCTCTCTCTCTCTCTCTCAACCAGTAGATTGATGGGATGGTAGCTACTCAAAGTCCTAATGAGTATTTAGCTTTTAATTATCATTTGGAGCTTATGCTTGTGTGGAGAGTTGCTCTTGCTCTTGTTTTCTTGTGATTTTGTTGATTAGTAGATCTGTAGACATTGTCAATTTTGAAATCAATTTCAAAACTTGGGATCAGAGCCTTGGTTTTTGGGAGAATCATTGTTAGTATAATAGATTCAGAGCTTTAGGTTGAAGGGAGTACAAAAACATTTTTTCAAGCACTCAAAGAGAATTCAAAAAAATTCATGGTGACATATTATAGAATTCTATCAAAAGTAGGATTGTAGATTTAAGAATTACAATTTGCTTGTTTTTGATCGATTCTCTTTAAAAAATGAGAGTCAAAATTCCTATTTTTTTGCATTTTTTTGGTCAGATAGACATGTGGCGCTCTATAGTGAAGTTGATATTGTGGAGACATTGAATTTTCACAATACTAGCTATGTAAAAATACCACTTCTAAGTGATGACACGGTGTCTAGATGCTTAGCCCTATGCCTAATCATGTAAATTTTGTTGGAAAGTAGAGGGAGAGAAGTGAGTAAGCGACTTATCAAACGCAACGGAATTATCCTCATTTCCCAATGCATGACTACGCGTATCAATATTGAAGAAAATATAATGACAGAAGTCATGTTCAATCTTTTAGCAACCAGCTTTGAAATCATTAGTAGTAAAGTGATTTTGTGGCCAAACAATGAAGTATAAGAGATTTATCAGTTACAAACAATCACAGAGATGCATACATTTTGACATAATATTGAACGCAATAAGAAGGATAGATTGATTCAGCAAGTAGTATGTACAAATCAGATGATGATGAGCACAAGACAATTGCGGATAGAAATTGCATACTCTATGCTATCTTTGAGTAAACTAGAAACTATGTCTGATACACTTCCATTGTAAAGGAGTAAGCGCGAAGAGGAATACTCTAATTGAACTCTGAAATAAACTTTCTAGAGAAAGAGAGTTATTAAAATCTATGAATGACCAGCTATTTAAATAAGCAACTAATGCACATCAAGTAGGACAGTTAATCAGGTCGCAAATCGCAATAGCTAGTTGGTTATATTGTGCTGGCATCCATCTAGTTAGGACATCCCTAAAATTTACTTGCGACATGATTAGGACAAGTCTTTAGTTTCAATTCAAGTGGAACAATAATGGTCTTTCATTCGACATGGCCGAAGTCTTCGACTTTTGTCGTCGTCGTCGTCGATAAGTCGGATGATGTCTGATATGTTGGAGCCACCTGTGAGCGATTATCGAGTACTTCTGTAGACTGATAGAAAACACTAGCAAAATTGTAGAATTGGATAATAAAGTGGATGAAGATTAAAGATTGATTATTCGGGTTGAACCACTCAGATAGTAGAATAATCCAACACTCACCCTTAATCTTTACAATATTTACAATGTGTATTCCAATGGCCACAATAGCCCTAACGCAAATCCCCGGCGGACGAGATCGAGTTCCACCGAGTTCATGTGTTAGCCTTCTTGTTTTGCTTTATCTTCTTGACGTCTTTGCTGTCATGTTCACCCTCGCTTTCACTTGATGTATGCATTTTTCAACAATAGTCACAGATTCACCTCTGCCCTGTGAATCAATCGCAATCGGTTTGTATCTCATCGTCGTAGATGGTGATGGCCAAACCCTGGGTTGTGGTGGGGGGGTGGCCGATCCATACCACAATGGCCTGAGTAAAAAGATTCTGATTGTCATCTATGATGCCTGATACTGGTCGTGGTGTTTGCTTCGTCAACATCATTTTGTTCAGCCATTAAATGGTGTATTCAAGAA